>JACCGJ010011143.1:0-52912 GCA_013407085.1 Atriophallophorus winterbourni | reverse complement strand
TGTTATGTTTGTGCTAGCTGTAGACATTCCAAGAAAGATATCCGCAACAACTTAACGGTTGGTAAAGAGCCTAACGAAATGGACAGTAGACTGTCACATCTGGAAAATCAGTTTGCACAAATGAGAAACTCAATTGAGCTACTGATCAAGCCAACAACGAAGGATCCATAACATTCAACCTCACCTTTAAACACCACTAGTACAACTAAATATTCGGAAATTTTGCTACAGGTCACCAAAAATAACGATAGAATCAAGTCAAAACTGAAGCCCTCCTCATCAAATGTTGTGTTCAAGAAACCAACCTCAAAAAACGTTTCACTCAGCATTATCTGTGCCAATGTGCCAGAGGCAACTGAAACACTATTGTCAACTAGACAGCAGCATGACTTAGCTAAATGGTCGGAACTGTGCACTAGGATTAGCATCCGAGTCGGCGAAATAAATTACTTTCCTGTTGATTCCGACCGAGCCGTTCCGATATTTCTGTCTCACGAACCGTCTTTGCTGTCAACTTTGGTTGTCAAATTTTTGTATGCGAATGCCCAATGCTTGGCAAATAAATTACACGAATTGACTGAACTAACTACCACACACTCACCAGACGTGATTGCCGTAACTGAGACATGGTTCCATCCAACTTTAACATACAACGGAGTAGTCATTGAGGGTATGTATCTACTTCGTCGCGATCGCCTGGCTCGAGGAGGCGGTGTTGCTCTATATCACGTTGAGAGTTTGTCATGCCAAGAGATCACTGATGAACACTTACAACTACAAGACACACTGTGGTGTTCCCTGAATGTAACAGCAGAAGAAAAATGTACAGTGGGTGTGATTTACCGTTCGCCCTCCGCCGATGAAGCCTACAATTCAGCATTAGTTGCAAACATACGCTTAGCGGCTACAAGATACGGCGGCAGACTTCTTCTGATCGGAGATTTCAATTTGCCGAACTATAAGGGAAATTCAGTCTATCCAGAAAACTCCTTGAATGCTTTATTTAAACAGTTGCTGGAGGACATTCCACTTTACAACCATATTTTTGACAATACCCGATTTCGGGGTAGTGATACGCCGTCTATCTTGGACTTGATACTGACAAACGAAGAGTACGTGATTGAAAGTCTCGCTTATGAAGCTCCTATGGGACTCAGTGACCACTTAGTTATCACATTTGATTATATTTGTCAGGCAATCAGAACAAGTGACACCAGCAAGTTGATTAGGAAAATTGACTTTTCACAACTTAATACTACTCTGAAGAATGTCACAGACCCTGGTGTCGAGTCCGACAGCGTACAAGGTCAGTGGCAATGGATGGCAAACGAAGTTAAAATTGCAGTTGAAATGCACTCTCATCTTGTTCCGAAGGTACGGAAAAGGGGATACACGTTTAAACTGAGAAGCCGAACACGAAAATGGTTGACTATGCGAAATGCTGCATGGCGGGCTCACCGACTTGATAGCACTGCTGAAAGTTGGGAAACATTCCGTTTGCTGAGAAATAAGGTAAACAAACTTGTTGTTGACGACAAATTGAATTATCAAAAACATTTACTCGACAAAATGGAATCAAACCCAAAAATTCTCTTTCAGATCATAAATAACCGGTCTAGAGTAAAACCATGGGTTGCCGCGCTAAAGACATGTGATGGAATAAAAACGACAGCATCGCAATCAGCCGACGTTCTAGCCCAATTCTTCTCCACTGTCTTCAGTCCACCGAACAGCGTAGCCAGTCCTTTGACCTCTGTGATCTCGCCAGAAAACGTTTTACAGCAACTAACTTTTAGCTCGGACAGTGTCCTCCGTACATTGTTGAAGCTCAACACGAAAAGGTCTCCTGGAGCAAACAGCATCGCAAATCACCTGGAAGATAATTGCTTGCTCGCAATCGAACAACATGGCTTCAGAAAAAGACACTCTTGCCATTCAAACCTTCTCCTTGCCCTCGATGACTGGACACAAGCGGTGGACAAAGGTTTCACCATACATGCTTGTTATCTGGATATGTCCAAAGCATTCGATCGTGTTAACCACAGTTTGTTACTACAAAAAATAGAGCAATGTGACATCAAGGGCTCATTACTAGCCGGGTTGGAGGATTATCTCCGTGACCGTATTATTCGAGTAAGGGTTGATGGTGCTTTGTCACGGCCCATTACAGTAACAAGTGGAGTGCCGCAGGGATCGGTGCTTGGACCAATTCTTTTCTTGCTCTATGTAAACGATTTACCAAAACTTTTTCGGTGCAAAATCTTGCTATTTGCGGATGATATCAAGTTGTGGACACAAGTACGCACAACTGAGGATTGCAGACAGCTTCAGCTGGACCTCAATGTCTTACAGGAATGGTCAGTTCGAAATGAACTTCCTTTCAATGTGAGAAAATGCAAGGTATTGACAGTTGGAAAACCCTTCGAGTTCTCTTACACCCTTGGTTCCCATACTCTTGAAATAAATGACAAGGAGAAGGACTTGGGTGTGTGGGTGAGCAGCACGTTGAAACCGTCACACAACGTTAAGGCTGTCTACGAAAAGACGTCAAAAGTACTGCTTCTGCTGAAACGCGTGTTTGTGAGTTTCACGAAGCCGACTGTTCATCGAATAATTAATAATTACGTGAGGCTTACCATGGAGTATGCAATTCAGGCTTGGTCACCCTGGTTAAAGAAAGACATCAATCTCTTGCAGCGAATCTATCATCGGACCACGAAGCTCGTGTGCAGATTAAAGCACAAACAATACGAAGATCGTATTGGAGTAAGACGAATTTGCATATGCTCCCCACGGCACTCATTGTCTTCGGCATTCAGTACATTCATACACCCAGTGGTGAACTATACATCAGAAGCTTGTAGACCACTGCTGTAAAATGAATTCTCACAACTTACTTTACTTTACTTTTGTGCGGCTGGCTCCACGGGTGGATGAGCCGGCTACATTGATGTCTCGGATCGCGCCAGCACGTCGATCGCAGGCGATATCGTTGCAGATCGTGATCCAGTCTCGTTCCCACCTGCAAACTCCGTAGACGCTACGCAGACACAGGGTGTCTACATCCTCTTTCACAGTTGACAGCCAGGTTTTCACTTGACCACATCGCCGCCGACGCCAGTTGTGAACGGGTTTGGGGTCGAAAACAAGTTTTGGAAGTGCTGTGTCTGTCTTTCGGAGGACGTGGCCGAACCATTACAGCCTTCGCCATTGCATGTGAGTGGAAGAAAGTGGAGATAGTCCGCTGACAACGCTCACGTACGGCCGCGTTAGATACTCGGTCAGTATATCGGATGCCCAAGATTACCTTGAGGCACCAATGGTCGAACACTTCTAATATGCGTACATCCTGCGACCTTAAAGGCCATGTCTCGCATCCGTAAAGCAGTACAGAGCGGATCGCTGCTTTATAAACACGCGTCTTAGTTTTCAGGCTGATCCCGGGCTTGCGCCAAAGGGTGCCTTTCAACTGCAAAAACGCATTACGAGCACGATCGACCCTTAACTTCACTTCATCTTTCGCCTGACCATTAGGCAATATACTTGAGCCGAGGTATTTGAAGACTGAAACGTATTCAATCGGACAACCCTGGACGCAAAGTGGCTGGATGCTTAGTGTATCGGTATAAAAAACGCCTTCGTTTTAGCCGCGTTTATCTCAAGACCGACTTTCGCGGCCGTGGAACTAATGCGGTCTAAAACGTTTGCAGCATTTCGGTATTGTCGCCCAAAACGACTATATCGTCAGCGTAGTCAAGGTCGGAAATACATAGATCCGTTGAAATTTGCACCCATTGATAGTCTGCTAACGCCTGGTTCATTAACCAGTCTACGACATAGTTAAACATAACCGGCGATAGCGGGCAACCTTATCTGACTACTGCGTGCAAGTTAAATTCACGCGATTCTTCACCGTAGACACGAACCCGTGCCCTTGTAGATCTGTTATAGGCTCTGATTAGGTTGACGAGCGTTAATGGAACCCCATCCGATAGCTTGATGTCCCATAAACAACCACGGTCTACGAAGTCGAAGGCGGCGCGAAAGTCAATAAAGCAAGCTATAGTTTGCTGTTGATACCGTGCACGGTGCTCGAGGATCCTGCGTAGAGTGAATATTTGATCTACGCAACCCATCCCAGGGCGAAATCCACCTTGGTTAACTCTGGTGAGCAGATTTCTTCCGGTGTAGAACCGATTAAGCAAGAGCGTTGCAAACACTTTAGCAGCGGTGTCGATTAGACTTATTCCGAGGTAATTTGAGCACACAGATTTATCTCCACGTTTCAGCAGTGGTAGAATGATAGAAACCCCCAGTCTGATGGGAAAACTTCCGTCTCCCAGATCGTACAAAACAGCCGATGTAGCGGAGATAATAATACTTCGGCACAGGCTTTAATAAGTTCAACGGAAATTCCGTCCTGACCTGGCGATTTGCCATTCTGCATTCGTCGTAAAACACTTGATATCTCGTATTCTGATGTTGCCTCGCAGTTGACCGGGTATTCACAGGTATTTATCAGGGAAGTGAATACTGCGTTTATATATGACGGGCGGTTCAGTAGCTGACTTAAGTGCTCAACCCACCTATTTATCTTTTGATGAAGGTCAAATATCATCTGTCCTGACGAACCTCGAAGATTCGTACAAAAACGACAGCTTCCAGATGCTCTGCGAATCAGGTGAAACAGTCTTCCAAAGTCTCCTATACTTGCTGCGGCTTCCCATTTCGGATGCGGTGTCCGCCCAATATAGCTGACGATCCTTGCAGGCTGATCGTGTAGCAGTCCTCCTAAGGACGCGATTATCAGATTCACCAGGCATTCGATCGTCTCTTGCCCGGGCAGAGAGCTCGATGGTGTTCTGAGAGATCCAATCTCGTTGGCGACGAGAAGCGGTGCCTAGGATTTTTAATGCTACAGTCTGAGTAGCGATCTTCATTCTAGACCACTGTTGTTCGAATGATGCATCACTCCCATCCAACTGCTCAGCGATATCGTCAATGAGCTTCTTACGTTGGCCAGGCTTTCCTAAGTCTTCCAATTTCAAGTGCTTTCTAGGAGTTTTTCTTTGGCTGTTTAGCAGGTGAAGTCGGAGCTTTGCGCGAACAAGTGTGTAATCGGTGCCTGCTGCGCTCCCTGTTCCGGCTCCACGGTAGGACCTACAGCCGAGCACCGAAGACATCCAACGTGCGCGAATTAGAACATAATCGATTTGGTTCGCCGTTCTACCATCATTCGAGTACCATGTGACCAAGTGTTTTTTAGATTGCTCCAATTTAGTGTTACAGATGCATAGGTGATTTAAGGCCGCAAACTCGATCAGTCGATCACCATTCGAGGAGCAATAGGACAAATTTTCCCGGGATTCGGTTTATTGCGGAATCTGCTGATCCTGTACGAGCGTTCGAGTCACCAGCCACAACCAGTACGTCGTTACAAGCAACTCTATAGACTACGATTTGAAGTTGGTTATAAAAGTCGTCTTTTGTAGTATGGTCGGCTGATATGATTGGGGCATACACCGAAACGACTGTTGTATTCAAAAGGAGACCACTCAGCCGGACCACCGTGATTCTCGGGCATACAGGCATCCATGACATGAGTGCTTGTTTAGCATGGTCGTGAGCGCTATTCGCACTCCATGGTGACCAGATCCATCCTCGTGCCCACTATAAAAAAGCCGATAACTACGATCGACACCGGGGACCTTGATAGATTTGGATCCGTGTCCGGGAAGGCGGACCTCGGAAAGACAAGCAACATCTACTTGATAGTCTAATAAAGACCGCATCGTGATTGCTTGACTACCAACATCAAGCAGTGTCCGTACGTTCTAGCATCCCGGATAAAATTCCTCAAGGATATTTATGGCACCAGCTAGCTTACTATCCACCCTAGCCGCCGGGATAGCCAAGGGCGCGTCACGTATCGGAAACGCCGTAGCCGAGAGCTGTGATATACATTGAGACATCATCATGAAGTTTCTCGAGGCTAGTGTACAAGTGATGTCCCCAGCACCACTTGGTGTTTGTTCGAGTACACCTCTCTAGCCTTTGCACTGCCAAGTGCAACCTACAAGGCAGCAGGAAGTTGAAAGTTAAACGCGCTGTGCGCCATTCATTTACCTACGGGGCTTCTCTCCGGATTTTTCCTCGGGGTTTTCTCCCGAAGCTTTTCCCACAATAGGGTGACCCACACGGCAGTGGGGGGTTGGAGTCAGGGTTTTTCCTTCCCCTAGATTGATTGCCAGTAGCTGACGAGCTCCATCAGCCCGGAGCAAACTGGTTTTAAGGCGCCAGTCGCCCGGCTTTGCCCCTTCTCCTGTCAGTAAGAGCAGTTTCACCGGGCTTGTGAAAGCCACTTGTGCAGTCCAGGAGTTGGACTTGGTTTTTAAAGGCTATTTGAGACTCACGCCACGTGGGAGCATTTTATAGATAAGTGGCTTATTCCTACTACCACCCCCGGCTGTGACAACCTCGCAACTGGAGAACATGTAACATAAGACAACTATAGTGGTAACTATTTCTTATAATCTACCTTTCGAGCAGAGATTGACAACAATAAGATTGTACTCTAACAAGCGCAAGCACACCAGAGTTGACCTATACCTGACACATCGAATAATATATAGGGCGTACACCCACAGAGACGCCTATTTAGCATTGGTTCCAATCTCCCGGCCTGCAGTCACAATCTGACACTTCGAATTCCCAATTGCCGACCAAACTGTCGTCGTAACGATTGCAGTCCGTATATGTTTACATTGGAACAGTTTATCGCCAGGAATTGTTTTCTTGCAAAATGAAATGATCTTCAAACAAAAGTAACGATCATTTATGTTGAATAATAATGTGTTGGTTCACTATTACAGTAATTTCTCAATGCTTCTGTTTTACACACAAGCACCTGCAGGAGAAAATGACCCGAACACATATTTTCGGTCGAAATTTCATTACTCATGTACTAATTGGAATTACTTTTGCTCTCACTTCGAACTGCTTGGACGCAAAGATAAACGTACGACATTTTTAACATTTTTCTATGTATAGCAAAGGTTCAATTAAGGTTATTTGCCTTTTGCCATAAATCCGGAGGTTATTTATTTAAAGCAATTTGTCAATTTCAGGTAATTTGTGATAGTATGTATGAAAGTAACGATAACCCGAATATGTCATAATCCTATTGGTTTTCACTTGCATTCCAGATTCGAAAGATCCTTGGCGACCTCTACGTCGAATGTAAACCAGTTAAAGCAAAATATCCCGCCGCAATGGTTTGCACGGTATAAAATCTTTCGGAATTTTGCCAACGGAAACCTTTCTGCTTTAGCGAGTGTGCGTTTTTCCGTGGTGCCGAAATATCCGGTGAGTTTTTAGTTGGGTCGATTAATCTTAATATCGGACTATCACTGCCATCGCAAGATCGGTTTCACACTTATTAATAACCTCATTATATAATATTGTCAACTGAGGCGATAGCAATGAATATATGTAGACCGTGAAAAATTGTCCAGAAACAAAAGTTTATGATTACATTGTAACATTGATATGGACTAAACTATCCTAGCCAATAAAACCTAATATGTTTTTCGTGGAAAATCTAATGCTGACGGGATACATTTTTCTGTTTTTTTCCCATGTATGTGCTTGAGATTCGATGAGGAATAACTAGCAATATAGATCTCTCTAATTACGGTTTCGCCCATCGTAGAGAAAGGATGAAATTTGTGGAGTTTGAGTAAATATTTCGTTGCAATAACTGCCTGTATGTTATAGTACAACGTTGTAACGAAAACCTTAAAACCGCACAATAGATATCCTGAATTCACTCCCTGCTGGTTTTTGATTGTTATTATATTTCCTACGTAGATCATGGACATACGTCCTCATAATATCTCAAGTTGTGTTTTACACGGAAATTGAATTGAAAATTATCAGTATAAGCAAACGCAATCCTGATCAAGGCAATGTGACGCAAAGTGATAGACTGCACGTGGGCTAAAATACCGTCGGGTTGTCAAGGCATTGACAGAAAGAAAATAGAAAATAGAAAAAAGTTGAAGTAACCAAATTCTATATTATTTTGCATTTAAATTGTGCCTTTAATTGGATACTCATTGAAATGCATAATTAATGATAATCTACCGATGAAAACTGATAAATTATTTCAATTTAATCAATTTCACCGAAACTGCAAAGAAATATACAAAATTTACAAAGTTATTGCAAAATTAATATAGAAAAACCTTTTTACTAAAATAAGACGTGGTGCACTTGTAACATTTCAAACCATCCGACTTAAATGAACGAATTGTTTCCACTGCTGAAACAATACACTGGTCCGCAAAATAATGCTGTGCCCACAACACGATCCCGTACACACCACAACCGGTTTCTGGCTGTTCGCCATCATCAGATGCAGAAATTAAGCTCGTGTTGAAGGTATCTTTGAACCCGTCGGTCGATGTCGACCATGGATGTACATCACATCGCATGAATTTCATGTTTTGCAACTTTTTGAATGACTAAACATTCCGATTCGGGAGGAACAATCTCTCCCGCAGCGCTTGCATCGATAGTCAGAACTCTGTTGTATTGCATTAGTTGCACGCCGGCGGCGTGATCTGCGTTCAGCAGCCAGGAGCTGTATTTGCTCCTTCCCGGCTTGCAGTCGACGCTTTACACAATGCCTTCAAAGTGAGCGGTCAAGAGCAAGTTCTTCCCAGCTTGAGGGGTCAATGTCAAGAGCTTTCATATTACTTTTGCAAACATCTTTGTACCGCAAGTGCGGTCTGCCCAATGGTCGACTGCCTAATTGCAACTGACCTGCTGTGCGGACGCATATATTTGTGCTCTCATACTTTTGGATTTATTTCTTCACATTTTTGCCTGAACTGGACGGTTCATATATCATTGAACTCGTCTCAATTTGCTCTTTCGGAATATACCCATTTCAACTTCGAGCAAGGTGAATTCTTGAAAATTCAAATTTTCAAGTTTTAACCCAATTTTACCGACGCGTGCAATATCCTTGGCGATTCAGAATATTGTTCCTGTTCGAATACTGTTGAGAGGATCACATCATTTCGAATTGACTGATAGTTTTTTCAACACTATCAGATCGAAACTCGTTCAACCGCACCACTTTTATCCAACTCGTTCGTATTTTACCGCTTGGATCGCATCACTCCGATCCAACGCATTCACTCCACCAGTACCTACCGATCGATAAACAACTGCACCGCTAAGTGCACTGACTCATCACTCGTTGGATTGTAACAATGACGCGAAGGATGACCTCGATGACCCAGATAAAGAAGGCAGCACGTGGTGTGTCAAATTTGTAACAAAGGGGTAAGCGCCAAATCCAACGTTGTTAAATGTTTTGGCTGTTTGAGTAAAATACATACTAAATGTGATAAAGCCCTAACGAAAGAAGTGATATGTTTTATTAACAACGTTGATTTACCCGGTGTTTGCTACGTATGTTGTGCATGTCGAAGTAAACAGCCTATCGATACGACTACAAATCCTCCCCACGAGGCAAAGCTGGAATCTCGAATAGAGATTTTGGAAAATTGCTATCGAAAACTTGAGGAAACATTTAAACCGCTTTTGGTAGATACACTTGCCAACGCAATTCGACCCGAAATAAATGTTGCTCAAGACAAAAAGGAAAAGGAAATTACACCAATAACTGCTCCCTTAACTGAATGTGTTGATAGCTCATCCGAAAGTAATAAAGATGGACCTACTGAACCCTGTTTACCTAGGTCCTCATCTGGTAAAATTGTGAACACTTTGTCCAGGACTCCCCGTCGTCTAGTTGCTAGATCCGAGCCTCCCAAAAAAGCAATGTTACCGCTCATTCTACTAAGACAGATATCGCTCTCAGTGTAATCTGCACAAATATCCCGGAATCGACAGATTCACTTTTCTCAGCAAGAAAAGCACATGAGCTCAATGAATGGACTAAGCTCTGTACACACATGTGCTTGAAAGCTTTGGTACCTACATCAATGACGCGCTTAACCCGGCATAAAGACTCCCCTCACGTAGACCGGCCGCGCCTATTAAGGGTGACATTGCGAAATAAATCTGAAATGGAAGAAGTCATACTCAATGCGTATCTACTCGGTGCTTGTCCCGGTTTGACCTGCCGAGTACAAGCCGACATACCTTGGTGGGAAAGGAAAGGTCAATCCACTCGTCGAGACCACTCTACTTCACGTAGTTTAATATTCCTCGGTGTCCCCGAAAATGTTGATGTAGTATCAGCATCGGAATCAAAGCAACATGATTTGAAGCAATGGTTATACATTGCCGATGCTATTGGATCTCGTGATTCCATTGTCGTAGATACTTTTAGAATACCCAGATCCTCTAACTACAAAGGCAATGGGCCCAGTCCTCTGAAAATCACTTTTCTAACGACTGAAATGGCTATCGCTATGAACACCGACTGGAAATCTAACCGCTCAAAACTTCCACCAGACGTGAGACTAAGTGTGCCCAAGCGTGTTCCCTCACTGAAACCCAGAGAACCATCGCAACCACAGCCTGATTGCAATCTTGTTATTGACAGTTCAAATGTTACCCCAAAAAACGAAAAGGGTCCGGCTCATCGCGAGTCGGACCAATAGCTACAGTACACGATTCGACATTGTGTAAGACAAATACGATCAGGTGCATATATACAAATGCTCAGTGTTTAACTAACAAATTAGCTGAACTATGTGAGCTTTGTGATAGACTTTCACCCGATTTGGTTGCAGTTACAGAGACTTGGTTCCAGCCCTGCATGACTGATGCTGAGCTTTTGATTCCGAAAATGTCACTACTTCGTCGCGATCGTGATGGAAGATCCGGTGGTGGAGTTGCAGTCTACTATCACGAACGTTTAGCGCAGTGTAACGTCATCGATCATCCTGACCTCAGCCTTCCTGATACGATGTGGTGTTCAGTAAAATAGTCAATGGAGATGAATGTACGATCGGCATCATTTACCGCTCGCCATCATCCGAAAGCTCATACAATGATAAGCTCATCGAATCATTGCAACACATCACAAGATGCCAGACTATGCAATTGCTAATCATTGGCGATTTTAATCTCCCGCATCTGTTTTCGAGAGGTGAGCACTCCCTGCATTCGTTTGAACATAAATTCAAGGAGGTTATAGAATTTGCTTCACTACACAATCACGTTAACCAGCCAACTCGCTGGCGGGGTCTTGACCAACCTTCAACCCTTGACCTTGTCTTAACGCCTGAGGCAACCGCAGTAGAGGGTATACAATACCTGGCACCACTGGGGAAGAGTGATCATGTTGTGCTTTTGTTTGATTATGTATGTAGTGCGGAACGATTGTGTGAACAGACGAAAGTCATAAGGAAAATACAATTTGAATCCTTAAATATCAGTCTCCGGGATGCATACACTCATGAGTTTGATTCAATGGATTCTGGCTCATATTACAATTCGTTTCTAAATTATCTCAATTCGAAGATTTACGAAAACTCGATTTTTGTACCACACAAATGCAGCTACAACAACCAGTTTGTTATTCGAAGTAGAACGAAGAAATGGTTAGCTGTTAAGCGAGAGTCTTGGGTAACTCATAAGAAGTTTGGTACGGAAGAAACTTGGAAGCGATTCTGTAAGATACGAATGGAAAAGAAACCTAAGCTTCTCTATAAGATAGTAAATGAACGATCAAAGATCAAACCAGGTGTATTCTCTGTACTAACACCTCATGGATTGACCCACACTGCTCAAGATACCGCCGACGCTTTACTCATTTGTCTTCAATCCCAAGCGTTGTATACCATATCAAGTTTCATCAAGTTCACCACATTTCGAATTATTAAGTGAAATGACTATCAACGAATACATGGTTGTGCGGGAACTTTGTCGACTAAACGAAAAGAAGTCCCCTGGCGCAGACAAAATTACCCCCGCCGTACTTCGCAGGTGTCGCGTTGCTTTGACTGCTCCTCTCACTCGCATATTCAATCTCAGCTTAAATGAAGGAAAAATACCACCGCAATGGCAAGCAGGGATGATAACTCCTATTTATAAAGGCGGTAGCCGTTCAGACACAGCAAACTATAGACCGGTAACGTTACTTCCGGTGATCTCCAAATTAATGGAACGCATTGTGACTGCGCGCATAAAAGAACATTTTGAAAACCAAAATATTTTGACCGCAGCACAACACGGTTTTCGAAGAGGTCGTTGCTGTTTATCTATCCTTCTTACAACGTTCGAGGATTGGACCAAGGCACTAGACGAAGGTGAGGCTGTACATGCTTGCTACATCGATATTTCCAAAGCTTTCGATAGAGTCAACCATGAAATCTTAATTAAAAAGCTCGAATCCTATGGAATAACGGGAATATTGCTGAATTGGATAAGGGACTATCTTACTGATAGACACGTCCAAGTTCGCGTTGGCAGCACCTTATCTGAAAAAATAGACGTCACGAGTGGAGTTCCGCAAGGCTCGGTGCTTGGACCTCTTCTATTCTTGGTGTATATCAACGATATAGTAGAGGATATTGGATGCAACTTGATACTATTTGCCGATGATATTAAAATTTGGAAACGTGTCAGGTCTGTTAATGACTGTATGGCCTTACAACGGGATCTAAGCATCTTATTTCGTTGGTCCCAGTTAAATGAGTTACCATTTAACCCTGCGAAATGTAAAATGCTGCAGCTTGGGAAATCTCTGCACCACCCGTATCAGCTTGGCACGCAAGATCTCGTCTGGACCACAGCAGAAAAAGATCTGGGTATCTGGGTTTCGTTTAACCTTAAGCCTGGACAGCATTGCGGGATGGTGTACAATAAAGCTTGCCGTATCGTGAGTCTTCTCAAAAGAATATTCCGGATTTTTACTCCCGAAACCCTACCCCGGGTAATTAACACGTATATACGTCCTGTTATGGAATATTCCATCCAAGCCTGGGCACCATGGCTGAGGAAGGATATCGAACTACTCGACAGGATTTATCATCGTGCTACAAAGTTGGTCTCCCGGTACAGAAATTTGCCTTTCACAGAGCGAATGTTAAAACTGAACCTACAAGATTTTACCCAACGGCGGATACGTAGTGACCTTATGTTGACCTTCAAAATCCTGCATTCTGTAAACCATCCCCTTAAACACTTGCTAAAGCCCAATGACCTTACTAGAACACGAACACATTCAAAGGCTTTAAGCATTCCGCATTCTCGATTGGATATACGTCGTAATTTTTTCTCCGTAAGAATTTGTTTCACTTGGAACTATTTGCCTGAAGAAATCACACGATCAGAATCTGTTGAGGTTTTCGCTTCCAAACTCGATGAGTTTATGACGAACCATGCGGTATGCGAATGTCCCTATTGATTTTTGAGATATTTTATATTTTTTTATATATTTTTATATGTTCCATATACCTTGTCATCCTATGGTTATTGTTAAGCTTAATGCTTTTTCTACCATACAATTTTCTGAGTTCTGAGTTCTGAGTTCTAAATCTTTCGGAATACGACCATTTTCCATTTTATAGACATGACCAAGCCACCGCAGGCGGCGTTGACGTAATAGGGTGAACATGCTCTGTAGACCAGCTTTTGAAACCACTTCAGCATTAGTCACTCTGTCCATCCACGATATGTTCAAGATACGACGGATGCTTCGTAGATGGAAAGCATTCAGCTTCCGTTCGTGTCTTGCGTGGGTGGTCCAGGTTTCACTGCCGTACAGTAAAACATTTAGTACGCACGCGCTGTATACCATCATCTTTGTCTTTACAGTCAGCTTGCGGTTTCCCCAAACACGACAGTTCAAACGGGACAGAATGACAGCTGCTCTGCCAATCCGTGTCTAGCGAGAGGTTATCCGCAATTGTTGAACCCAGATATGTGAAATGATGTACTGGTTCGAGCTGACGGTTTACAAAAGTGATGATTGGTGGCGATACAGTCCCTTGACCAAGGACTTTGGTCTAGCTCATGCTGATTATTAGAGCATATCTATGCATGCCAGCGAAAAACAGTCCACTAGCGACTGTAGGTTCTCTTGGGAGTGAGCAATAAAGGCTGCATCGTCGGCAAACAACATGTCACGGATTATCACATCCCGTACTTTGATTTGTGCTCCTAACCGGTTCAGGTTGAAAAGCTTGCCATCACTTCGCGTGCGTATGTAAATGCCTTCTGTTCTCGTCTTAAAACCGTGCTTCAGAAGCAGAGCAAATAAAATGCCGAACAGCGTGGGACTAAGAACACACCCTTGTTTGACGCCTCGGCGAATTTCAAATGCTTCTGAACTGCAACCGTTAAAATGGACTGAGCCTTTCATGCCTGATTGAAACGAAATAACGAGTCTCAGCAGCCTTGGGGGGCAGCCTATCAGATCAAGCATTTTGAAAAGACCGTCCCTGCTGACGTAGTCGAATGGCTTAGTTAAATCAATAAAAAACAGCGTATAATAGCATACGCTGTTCCCGACACTTTTCTTGAAGTTGTCTCAAGGAGAAGATCATGTCAACGGTTGATCTTCTCTTGCAGAATCCACATTGAGATTCGGAGTAAATTCTATCAGCTAAAACTTGCAGCCGGATCTGTAAGACTTTAGCAAACAGTTTGCCTACAACATTTAGGAGGGAGATTAATCTGTATAACTTGTTTTACCAATTTACCACTGTTTCGGGGCTCACTTAACCTGATATGAATAACTCAACTTGATGAGCGCAATCGGACATAAACCGTAAGTGATGTTTTTTTCTGAGTACCACCATATATTGATCTTTAATATGCGCTACAAGCGCGTTGTCATGAATCAATTTATGATTCCCCATTTGAAAATCGCGTTTTTTGTATAAGCACGATTCAACAGTTGTATAAAAGAATACACTGGATAATTAATTATATTGCAAGGTAATAAAACGTTAAAAATGCGTTACAATTCAGCTCTTTACAATTATGAATTTTTTGAAGTCTGATGGATGCTAGGCAGAGAGATTAGATGGTAGTATAAATGTTCATCATTTATAAATTGAGCCTGATAATCGAGTGTGAATTCGAGCAGAATATTGTCCATTTTTTAGGAATCAACTAATTACCGACAATTTGTAATTGATCATTTGATAAAAGCATAAATAATAGCATCAACGGACTGTAACTCTAAAAAATTGTTCCGGATATGATAGAAAGTCAGATGGTCACATTCTTAATTCCAGAAAGTCTGACATAGGTCATTTTCTCCTGGAACGCATTTTGATTCAAATCTGATATCACCGTGAGTGATATGCACTTTCATATAAAAATCACAATTTTTCTTACAAGTTTCACAGACGAGCATGTATTCGTCAATTGGAACAAGTTTCCTAGATTTTGATTTAATATATTGGGATGCGTATTTACAAATCTAACAATCTTGTGTGTAACAATGACTGTACACATTGATTACACAATGACAAACTGTTAGATAAGTCAATGACAGCTTCGAATTATATAATTGTTCCCCAGTTTCTTCAAAGGATCTGCGGTCAAACTAAGGACCAGTTCATAACCGCAAAATGTTTGAACACATCTGTTATTATATATTCGAAACCTATCACACTGAATGTGAGATATATTCCAAGGTTTATTCATAGATGCTATGCTGGTAAAAAGCTATACTTCACAAGACCCACTAAAATGTCCATATGGTTGGTTGGTAAAAATGATCGAAACATGTTTTTTAAAGATGATTATCAAACTCAAAATCATGCTTGTCCATATGGTGATCAATTGATTTTCAAAAAGCGTCAATGTATTCGGTTTCAGATAAACTGTTCCGCAAATGCGCAATTCGAACAGAAAATGCGTATTTGCGACAGATCAGCCTGCTATGCTTTTGGTACAATTTAGAGGGGTGAACGAAATGTGTGTTGTGGGACGAATGCAGACTATTTCTCCTCGTTGTTTGGACATCATACTTCATTGTTGGCTTGATATATGTATCAATTATCTTTTGGGGTATCTGCTTTGTGAAATTACCGGAGATCCTTCTGAGCAGTGCAAGCTTTGACTGGACTTTCTGAATACCACAGAACACTGCCCTTTAGACATGAAGTGACGGCTAATCCACTTAGCTAGTGCTTCGATATTTTTTAGTGCATGGCAATCTTATATAGTGCGTACGCTAGTCCATACTTTGATGTAGTAGCAAATAAAATGATTTTGCTGCCTACGATTTCAGGTGTATTATTCGCGTACACCAGGTATATTATTGGCTATATGGCTGAGCCATGAGTTACGCCAATTTTAACTTCTACTGGGATAATATTGACTCATCAACGCTAACCCTGATAACTCTACCAGTCAAGTAATCCTATATCCAGGCTAATAATCTGCAACCCACCCCGAGCTGTTAAAATTTGTGGAGCAGTGTGTGCTTCTTAACAAGGTCTAAATCTTTCGACATATCCGAGTTGTAAGCATGGATAGGGTATCCAATATACAGCGCTCGAGTCCAGAAATTATGAGTTATGAGAAGATTGGTGATGCAGGAGTGTCATGTACTGAATCCCTGCTGTGCGATAAACAAAAAGCGTTTTTTGTTCTAAATGCTTGATACCTTCGTCAGCTGCAAATCGTTCAAGATATTTGGAGACAAGTGGCAACAACGTGGCTGGTATGTAGTTAGGCATATATGATTGGCTCCCGCGTTTGTATATCGGATTGTATAATGCATTTTCCAGTCAGTTTGAGGAGGAAAGGTGTTATTTCATCAGGAATTTTTTTGTATTCATCACGAGTAACCTTACCAGTGCACACTCGGGTTTCACGACGATTCCGTGTATTGCGTTTATTTGTGATCAGAATGCAGACAAGACATAACTCAAGCGCACGTTAGGGTAGAACACTCTAGATTAAATTTGAGCGAAATCATTGGCGGCTTCGAAAACAGTGGATGTAGTTCCAGTCGTAGTAATTAAAGCGAAACGCATGGATTTACCCTGGCTATTCTGTTCACGATCTTAAAAAGGAACTTCGGGTTTTGTTCAATTTTATTCAATTATTAAATTTTTCCTTAACTAACGTTAGGATTCCCAGGATTCAGGTATTGACAGCAGCATGTGAGTTTTTATCGCAGCGTTTCTCACCATAATCAATTTCCGTGTTCTACTCCGTATCACGAATTTAAATGCTTTTCATATTATTTTGAAAAATATTTAGGGTGGAGTTATATTTATGGTAGATTTTCTCAAGCATCAATGAACAGCATTGTTTGACGTAAGAGTTAATCATTGTTCATTGGATGAATTCATGAAGTGCTATTGATACAGCAACTGTGTCGATTTTCTTATCAATTTCGAAGAATCACTAGCTTCTTTATCTTCAGATATATAGTCAAAGTCAATGACCCTTGATGACTCTTTCCAAGAGGTGCTGCATATGCGATATCATCGAAGACATTTTCCTCGCTCTTTGAAACAAGATCGAGTATGGACCTTGGGGTTGTTCCTATGAAGCGATTGCTGCTTGATATGTGGTTAAATAAAGGAATTTCGTTGAACATTTCGTAGAATCGATTATCAAGTGAATTCCCTTTGTGGAATCTCGTTTTTCATTGAATTCGGTAGTATTTAATCACACATGATCAGGAAATTGTTTTGATATCTATAAACAATCAGATGAGTTTTCTAAAGAAAACTAGAATTGTATGATTAGTCTGCTGACATTGTTCGGTAAATCACAAAAACAACAGTTTTCGCCCGTGCTAATTAAAGTGAACTCAATGTGTGTCTTCTAGTATCAAATCTCCGACCGTGATTTCTCCGAACGTGTGGTATTGATCACAGTAAATAGCAACACCTCCTACTCCATGTCTATACGATCACGATGAAATGGAAGTATGTTTGGAATGGAAATTTCTTTCTTAGCTGATTGCTGATGGAAACAGGTTTCCGTAAAATCTATCAGGATTGGTGAATATTTTTGAAGAAGCTTGATTAGCTCATGTAAATTATTTTGTGTACAAAAACGTGATATTTGATATGGATAAAGTGTTGGATAATGACTATTTGCGAAGATAAGTTGAGTACGTATCAAACATGGTGAGGTTCGTGTTAGTGGGTATATTGCATCACCGACTCAGATAGAGTCGGTCAACATCAATTATTTGGATTATGATTCCAGGCATCGCTGTGTTCAATACCAAGAGCCTCGGCAACTTCCACGATTGCTTTGGTTTCCAGGTGTTTACCTATAATTTAGATCTCTCGTGGAACTTCGTATCGATGATGGATCTAATTGTTAAACAATTGTCCAACATAGTGCTTGCCAAAATTGACAGTTCAAGGGGTCGTGGACTATTATCTTTGCAATCGTGCAATGAAGCGCCGATAATTGTTTGTAATATTTTTCAACCTTCCAATAACAACAGGATGGTGAATTTTTTTCTAAACCCAGATGGGCGGCAACAACTGCGAAAGGGGTCTAGAGTTTCTATAGAACTACTAATTATTAAAAATTTGGCTTCAAACCAAAATTTGCTGTTTAACAAGTTTATGAGTATAGATGCCTCAATTGTTTTATACCACCACTAACTCTGAAAATGGCGGTGAGAAGAACATACCTTTTAACAAATGCTGCAACACATTTGTAGCAAAAAATTGATTCTAGCAACGTTTGACTAATGATTAACATCGCACTTGGTATAGCGTGAAGTTAATTAACGTGAAACATAGGCTGACGGTGTTATGAGATGCTACAAACGTCATTCATTGTGCAAATATTGAGGGATATTTTGAATTGAATCGTCTCAAAGTTTGCATTATTGTCACCGATGCACATGGCTAAAACCTTATAGTGTTTCATAACCACTTTTAAAATATTTGGCCAATAATCATCCTCATAATCATAAATCACACGTCCAGAGCCTGACAAAGTGCCAAGCAACAAGAAACAAGTGAAGCAGATTAGCAAAGTCGTGAAAAAAGAAAGAGAACAAAATATGCAAAAGTAGCTTTTTTAAAGTTTTCAAATATAAAATAATAATATCGTACAAGAATTATGACGATAATATTCTCTGGTGCCACTTGCTTCCATTTCCAGCCAACTATTACGTGGACCTTTTGGACCACACCCTGACAAACTAATACGTTCCACTGAGTGTAGCTCTACAGTAAGTTTTTATATCCCAACGAGCCACGTCAAAAACTGGACATCCGATCATTTCTCATACCTTTCAGCAGGCTATGAAAAAGCCGCAGTATGGAAAACAGTGATGATGCATTATTAAAACTTGTATCAAACTTCGCAACCAATCAAGCTTCAGTAATTCACACAGTCCACTTGATATTAACACTTGCTTGCGAACATCTTTATTTAAAACGCGATGCTGCCAACAAACGCGAGCAATCCTACACAGGCAACGGGTGGTAGAAACAGACATTTTATGGACATTTTGTCATCGGATAGACCAGATTTAATGGCAAGAGAGAAAGCGTACCGCCCATCACTGCATTGTAAACCCGATATTTATTAGGTAGTGAAACACAATGGCGAAGGTTAGCAAACGCTACACCCACTTCGATTAAACTTCGTGAGATCTCGTTATAGACACAACAGTCAGCAATGATAAAACAGCTGAATTAAACAAAGCTGTCGACGGATTCAAGATTGAGATCATACGCAGTTGGATTTGTAATAGAGCCGCTCCAGTTGAAAGTCCGTGTGGAGATTTTGAACGAGGACGAGATTTATTCGTAAGCATGGCGATATAATGCTTTCAATATACAAACATACATTTCGAGCACAAAGACTTTCACGAATGAATGAGTTGAATGCTGCTCGAAATTTGAGGAACACTATGATGGTTGTCCTTCGAAACGCGTGGCCTTGCTGTAGTGATTGATGGAGTGTTAAAACTTATAAGCACACCGTTTGTTCATCACGTATTTGCTCTTTCCGTTTAGTACTCAAATAATGAGCTCTATAAATGATACTGACACCTTGATGATTTTCACAGGAATCGCGACGTTAATTTTTGAATATTGGTGCAACTACTGATTGCCACCAAGTAATCGGAACGCCACTTTTTTGGCGAACAACGCGTGAAGTTCGCAGGCAACCGAGGAACCAACATCAGTGAAAAATGACGTCACTAAAGCATCAGCAACAGATGCCCTATGCCGTTTAAAGCTTTAAATTACATTGTAAATCTCTGTTTGAGTAGGAGCCTCGAAAGAAACTGACTAAGGTGTAAAATGTTCCACATGCTCAAATTCAGACAATGAAGCAGGCCGGTAAATATATGCCTCAAAATGTTTGCCAATAGTTCCATGCGTCAGTGAATGTTAATAATGGCAAGCTATCTGCCTAACGTATCAACACACTCATTCCTGATCGCACGCTGCATGTAACTTTGATTCATTGAATCTTTTATCTGAAATGGTTTACAGCTGTCTCAGATTCCATTTATGAAGCATCAGAACTCCACCAACTTTCACGGTCAGTTTTCAAGCTGGCAACTAGTTACGTTTAATAAGAATTCATGATACATCATTCATGCTATAAGCAGGAATTAACAGACGTTGGTTCATTGTAGAGAATTCGAAGAGAAAATGTATTGAGCGACACAACAATTAGCCCCGTAACTATCCAACGCGGCTTATTTCATGGTTTTTTGCATACCACTCATCATCCCCTCTCATTCATGGATAATATCATTGGGAGCTACTGAAAGATGAAAATTATAATTAGCCTGAAATTCCTCGAGAGCCGGGAGAGTATTAGGGCTGGCAACATTTAGCTGCCTCACGAAGATTCTACGTTTCCTACAGCGTATCATGAGCTTTGCATTAAATAACACTTGATATGACACGAGGCAGGTGCCCCGAGATGAACGGCAATCTTACACACTTCCTCGCCAGGAGTATCTGATGCCACTACGGTTGATTTGCGTGGATGAGGCTTTCGATTGTGATTTTCAGTTGAAGCACTTACGCACCTAATGGTGGAAGTTATTGCTGGCAAGCAGAGTCAGTGCTCTGAGCACTAACTAACCTAACTTTCGCCATTTTCATTAACACTTAACCAGAATAGAAGCACAGCGCCATCATTGCACAATCCGGCAAACAATAAATACACATCAGTTATGATGCTTTTAGGTTGCACATGCTTAGACATATATGAAAATGAATATGATAGTGAGACTACAACCAGCATGTTTCTACACATAGGTTAATGTTGGTGAAAAATCAAGCTAGCTCAGTGGTACTTAAGCGAAACAGATTTACCGTACTTTATCATCGTCGC
This sequence comes from Atriophallophorus winterbourni, assembly GCA_013407085.1. Classification (NCBI taxonomy): domain Eukaryota; kingdom Metazoa; phylum Platyhelminthes; class Trematoda; order Plagiorchiida; family Microphallidae; genus Atriophallophorus; species Atriophallophorus winterbourni. The sequence goes on along the minus strand of JACCGJ010011143.1, from coordinate 31,609 downwards.
AACAAAGGTTAACAGACGGAATTGACGTTAATAACAAATGCAAAAGAAGAAGCCAGAAAGATAGATAACATTGTAATTAACAATATATGTAAAGGTAGCAAGTTTGCTGTGAATACTAAGCGCTTTATTTCCAAAGAATTAGAAAAAACACTTCAGTTATAGCGCAATGCTAATTTACATGAATTTCCTTCAAACACCACGACCTGGTTGCGTGCACTTTACACTCATCAGGTAGGGATAGTCCCGATCAGCATGCGCTTTAAACAGTTGAACTATGTTTTATTTTATACCTGAGGTAAATAATTTAGCTCAAAGAATTTATCAGAATATTTTCCAAACAATAATGAGAGAGCACTCAAGAGATAGGATATTCTTGAATATTTTTGAACTGGGATGTTTAGTAGCGAGAATAATGCACTTTAAAAAGGACGTTATGGATTTTTAAAAGGAATATAGCGCAATAATCCTAACAGTTGATCCTGTAGCTACGAATTCGTCATTAAACTTTGAAGATGACTGATAGTTTTTTTAAAGTAGGTACAATATTGGGATAACTTAATAAAGTGCAATCTAGTGAACGTTCGTGACGCTAGTTTCGCAGAATCCTGAACAATACGTTCATAAATATCCACACCTGCGGCCACACAGATTACATTCACAACTGATCTCATAAGGTGTTTACTAAGGTAAATTTAAAATTAATCCAATATTTAGTGCTATAGCTATGTGTTCTAACCAGCCAAATACAAAACCGTACTCGGACCGCTCTTTGCACGGACAAAGATCTTCGTAGCTAAATCGATGAATATTCGTAAAAAGAAAATCGATTATCATGTACTTGTGCTAAAACTAAAGGCTAACCCCGTCAATTACGAGAATAATAATAAGAGAACACCGGTTTGTATCACACATATGTTTGGTTAGGGAGGCATATAATGGTGAGGGTGTAGTTCTATTAAACGGAAAATGGAGCATATAGCACCACGATTCTAAGCCTTAAAGTTAGCAAAGTACTGGCAAGAGTCCGGCCTATTTTGTTAAATAAAGTGTTTTACACTGTTACTTACCAGTGAATGAAGCAATTCCAAAAATCGCTCTAAGAAATGCGTAAACATTTAGTATGGAAGGATTGGGCCGTTTCGGTTACGATGCTACTGTGCATGTAGACACAATCATAACGACATTATAACTGAAGTGTCATAGTTCGTTGACTAGGTTTGTCGCTCCCTATCACAGAAGTAGTTTTGGTGCAAACGGATCGCTCTTTAGTTTTAGATACATCAATGTATTATAAAATAACAATACTGTAATCAAGTAAAGTGCTGCATAGTCCGATAGCCTACACTTGGGCTGAGATATTGTCAGGTTGCCCACATCTATACATATATATTTATAAGAAATTGTCGATGCCATGTGAGTCTGCCGCATTAAGTCGGCTGCAGATTAAATACAATTTAGTGCAGTGATAATTTCAAATTACATTAGTACCAGATGATAATTTCAAAATCCATTAGTATCAGATCGAAACTCCTTCAACCGCACCACTTTTATCCAACTCGTTCGTATTTTACCGCTTAGATCGCATCACTCCGATCCAACGCATTCACTCCACCAGTACCTACCGATCGATAAACAACTGCACCGCTAAGTGCACTCGTTGGATTGTAACAATGCCGCGAAGGATGACCCCGATGACCCAGATAAAGAAGGCAGCACGTGGTGTTTGTAACAAAGGGGTAAGCGCCAAATCCAACGTTGTTAAATGCTTTGGCTGTTTGAGTAAAATACATACTAAATGTGATAAAGCCCTAACGAAAGAAGGGATATGTTTTATTAACAACGTTGATTTACCCGGTGTTTGCTACGTATGCTGTGCATGTCGAAGTAAACAGCCTATCGATACGACTACAAATCCTCCCCACGAGGCAAAGCTGGAATCTCGAATAGAGATTTTGGAAAATTGCTATCGAAAACTTGAGGAAACGTTTAAAGGGCTTTTGGTAGATACACTTGCCAACGCAATTCGACCCGAAATAAATGCTGCTCAAGACAAAAAGGAAAAGGAAATTACACCAATAACTGCTCCCTTAACTGAATGTGTTGATAGCTCATCCGAAAGTAATAAAGATGGACCTACTGAAGCCTGTTTACCTAGGTCCTCATCTGGTAAAATTGTGAACACTTTGTACAGGACTCCCCGTCGTCTAGTTGTTAGATCCGAGCCTCCCAAAAAAAGCAATGTTACCGCTCATCCTACTAAGACAGATATCGCACTCAGTGTAATTTGCACAAATATCCCGGAATCGACAGATTCACTTTTCTCAGCAAGAAAAGCACATGAGCTCAATGAATGGACTAAGCTCTGTACACACATGGGCTTGAAAGCTTTGGTACCTACATCAATGACGCGCTTAACTCGGCATAAAGACTACCCTCACGTAGACCCGCCGTGCCTATTAAGGGTGACATTGCGAAATAAATCTGAAATGGAAGAAGTCATACTCAATGCGTATCTACTCGGTGCTTGTCCCGGTTTGACCTGCCGAGTACAAGCCGACATACCTTGGTGGGAAACGAAAGGTCAATCCACTCGTCGAGACCACTCTATTTCACGTAGTTTAATATTCCTCGGTGTCCCCGAAAATGTTGATGTAGTATCAGCATCGGAATCAAAGCAACATGATTTGAAGCAATGGTTATACATTGCCGATGCTATTGGATCTCGTGATTCCATTGTCGTAGATACTTTTAGAATACCCATATCCTCCAACTACAAAGGCATTGGGCCCAGTCCTCTGAAAATCACATTTCTAACGACTGAAATGGCTATCGCTATGAACACCGACTGGAAATCTAACCGCTTAAAACTTCCACCAGACGTGAGACTAAGTGTGCCCAAACGTGTTCCCTCACTGAAACCCAGAGAACCATCGCAACCACAGCCTGATTGCAATCTTGTTATTGACAGTTCAAATGTTACACCAAAAAACGAAAAGGGTCCGGTTCATCGCGAGTCGGACCAATAGCTACAGTACACGATTCGACATTGTGTATGACAAATACGATCAGGTGCATATATACAAATGCTCAGTGTTTAACTAACAAATTAGCTGAACTATGTGAGCTTTGTGATAGACTTTCACCCGATTTGGTTGCAGTTACAGAGACTTGGTTCCAGCCCTGCATGACTGATGCTGAGCTTTTGATTCCGAAAATGTCACTACTTCGTCGCGATCGTGATGGAAAATCCGGTGGTGGAGTTGCAGTCTACTATCACGAACGTTTAGCGCAGTGTAACGTCATCGATCATCCTGACCTCAGCCTTCCTGATACGATGTGGTGTTCAGTAAAGCTAGTCAATGGAGATGAATGTACGATCGGCATCATTTACGCTCGCCATCATCCGAAAGCTCATACAATGATAAGCTCATCGAATCATTGCAACACATCACAAGATGCCAGACTATGCAATTGCTAATCATTGGCGATTTTAATCTCCCGCATCTGTTTTCGAGAGGTGAGCACTCCCTGCATTCGTTTGAACATAAATTCAAGGAGGTTATAGAATTTGCTTCACTACACAATCACGTTAACCAGCCAACTCGCTGGCGGGTCTTGACCAACCTTCAACCCTTGACCTTGTCTTAACGCCTGAGGCAACCGCAGTAGAGGGTATACAATACCTGGCACCACTGGGGAAGAGTGATCATGTTGTGCTTTTGTTTGATTATGTATGTAGTGCGGAACGATTGTGTAAACAGACGAAAGTCATAAGGAAAATACAATTTGAATCCTTAAATATCAGTCTCCGGGATGCACACACTCATGAGTTTGATTCAATGGATCCTGGCTCATATTACAATTCGTTTCTAAATTATCTCAATTCGAAGATTTACGAAAACTCGATTTTTGTACCACACAAATGCAGCTACAACAACCAGTTTGTTATTCGAAGTAGAACGAAGAAATGGTTAGCTGTTAAGCGAGATTCTTGGGTAACTCATAAGAAGTTTGGTACGGAAGAAACTTGGAAGCGATTCTGTAAGATAAGGAATCAATTCACTACTCTTGTAAGAGAAGATCGCATGCAATTCCAATGGAACTTGCTTAAGAGAATGGAAAAGAATCCTAAGCTTCTCTACAATATAGTAAATGAACGACCAAAGATCAAACCAGGTGTATTCTCTGTACTAACACCTCATGGATTGACCCACACTGCGCAAGATACCGCCGACGCATTAGCAACGTTTTACTCATTTGTCTTCAAACCCAAGCGTTGTATACCATATCAAGTTTCATCAAGTTTACCACATTTCGAATTATTAAGTGAAATGACTATCAGCGAATACATGGTTGGGCGGGAACTTTGTCGACTAAACGAAAAGAAGTCCCCTGGCGGAGACAAAATTACCCCCGCCGTACTTCGCAGGTGTCGCGTTGCTTTGACTGCTCCTCTCACTCGCATATTCAATCTCAGCTTAAATGAAGGAAAAATACCACCGCAATGGAAAGCAGGGATGATAACTCCTATTTATAAAGGCGGTAGCCGTTCAGACACAGCAAACTATAGACCGGTAACGTTACTTCCGGTGATCTCCAAATTAATGGAACGCATTGTGACTGCGCGCATAAGAGAACATTTTGAAAACCAAAATATTTTGACCGCAGCACAACACGGTTTTCGAAGAGGTCGTTGCTGTTTATCTAACCTTCTTACAACGTTCGAGGATTGGACCAAGGCACTAGACGAAGGTGAGGCTGTACATGCTTGCTACATCGATATTTCCAAAGCTTTCGATAGAGTCAACCATGACATCTTAATTAAAAAGCTCGAATCCTATGGAATAACGGGAATATTGCTGAATTGGATAAGGGACTATCTTACTGATAGACACGTCCAAGTTCGCGTTGGCAGCACCTTATCTAGAAAAATAGACGTCACGAGTGGAGTTCCGCAAGGCTCGGTGCTTGGACCTCTTCTATTCTTGGTGTATATGAACGATATAGTAGAGGATATTGGATGCAACTTGATACTATTTGCCGATGATATTAAAATTTGGAAACGTGTCAGGTCTGTTAATGACTGTATGGCATTACAACGGGATCTAAGCATCTTATTTCGTTGGTCCCAGTTAAATGAGTTACCATTTAACCCTGCGAAATGTAAAATGCTGCAGCTTGGGAAATCTCTGCACCACACGTATCAGCTTGGCACGCAAGATCTCGTCTGGACACAGCAGAAAAAGATCTGGGTATCTGGGTTTCGTTTAACCTGAAGCCTGGACAGCATTGCCGGATGGTGTACAATAAAGCTTGCCGTATCTTGAGTCTTCTCAAAAGAATATTCCGGATTTTTACGCCCGAAACCCTACCCCGGGTAATTAACACGTATATACGTCCTGTTATGGAATATTCCATCCAAGCCTGGGCACCATGGCTGAGGAAGGATATCGAACTACTCGACAGGATTTATCATCGTGCTACAAAGTTGGTCTCCCGGTACAGAAATTTGCCTTTCACAGAGCGAATGTTAAAACTGAACCTACAAGATTTTACACAACGGCGGATACGTAGTGACCTTATGTTGACCTTCAAAATCCTGCATTCTGTAAACCATCCCCTTAAACACTTGCTAAAGCCCAATGACCTTACTAGAACACGAACACATTCAAAGGCTTTAAGCATTCCGCATTCTCGATTGGATATACGTCGTAATTTTTTCTCCGTAAGAATTTGTTTCACTTGGAACTATTTGCCTGAAGAAATCACACGATCAGAATCTGTTGAGGTTTTCGCTTCCAAACTCGATGAGTTTATGACGAACCATGCGGTATGCGAATGTCCCTATTGATTTTTGAGATATTTTATATTTTTTATATATTTTTATATGTTCCATATACCTTGTCATCCTATGGTTATTGTTAAGCTTAATGCTTTTTCTACCATACAATTTTCTGAGTTCTGAGTTCTGAGTTCTAAATCTTTCGGAATACGACCATTTTCCATTTTATAGACATGACCAAGCCACCGCAGGCGGCGTTGACGTAATAGGGTGAACATGCTCTGTAGACCAGCTTTTGAAAGCTCTTCAGCGTTAGTCACTCTGTCCATCCACGATATGTTCAAGATAAGACGGATGCTTCGTAGATGGAAAGCATTCAGCTTCCGTTCGTGTCTTGCGTGGGTGGTCCAGGTTTCACCGCCGTACAGTAAAACATTTAGTACGCACGCGCTGTATACCATCATCTTTGTCTTTACAGTCAGCTTGCGGTTTCCCCAAACACGACAGTTCAAACGGGACAGAATGACAGCTGCTCTGCCAATCCGTGTCTAGCGAGAGGTTATCCGCAATTGTTGAACCCAGATATGTGAAATGATGTACTGGTTCGAGCTGACGGTTTACAAAAGTGATGATTGGTGGCGATACAGTCCCTTGACCAAGGACTTTGGTCTAGCTCATGCTGATTATTAGAGCATATCTATGCATGCCAGCGAAAAACAGTCCACTAGCGACTGTAGGTTCTCTTGGGAGTGAGCAATAAAGGCTGCATCGTCGGCAAACAACATGTCACGGATTATCACATCCCGTACTTTGATTTGTGCTCCTAACCGGTTCAGGTTGAAAAGCTTGCCATCACTTCGCGTGCGTATGTAAATGCCTTCTGTTCTCGTCTTAAAACCGTGCTTCAGAAGCAGAGCAAATAAAATGCCGAACAGCGTGGGACTAAGAACACACCCTTGTTTGACGCCTCGGCGAATTTCAAATGCTTCTGAACTGCAACCGTTAAAATGGACTGAGCCTTTCATGCCTGATTGAAACGAAATAACGAGTCTCAGCAGCCTTGGGGGGCAGCCTATCAGATCAAGCATTTTGAAAAGACCGTCCCTGCTGACGTAGTCGAATGGCTTAGTTAAATCAATAAAAAACAGCGTATAATAGCATACGCTGTTCCCGACACTTTTCTTGAAGTTGTCTCAAGGAGAAGATCATGTCAACGGTTGATCTTCTCTTGCAGAATCCACATTGAGATTCGGAGTAAATTCTATCAGCTAAAACTTGCAGCCGGATCTGTAAGACTTTAGCAAACAGTTTGCCTACAACATTTAGGATTGAGATTAATCTGTAATTGTATAACTTGTTTTACCAATTTACCACTGTTTCGGGGCTCACTTAACCTGATATGAATAACTCAACCTGATGAGCGCAATCGGACATAAACCGTAAGTGATGTTTTTTTCTGAGTACCACCATATATTGATCTTTAATATGCGCTACAAGCGCGTTGTCATGAATCAATTTATGATTCCCCATTTGAAAATCGCGTTTTTTGTATAAGCACGATTCAACAGTTGTATAAAAGAATACACTGGATAATTAATTATATTGCAAGGTAATAAAACGTTAAAAATGCGTTACAATTCAGCTCTTTACAATTATGAATTTTTTGAAGTCTGATGGATGCTAGGCAGAGAGATTAGATGGTAGTATAAATGTTCATCATTTATAAATTGAGCCTGATAATCGAGTGTGAATTCGAGCAGAATATTGTCCATTTTTTAGGAATCAACTAATTACCGACAATTTGTAATTGATCATTTGATAAAAGCATAAATAATAGCATCAACGGACTGTAACTCTAAAAAATTGTTCCGGATATGATAGAAAGTCAGATGGTCACATTCTTAATTCCAGAAAGTCTGACATAGGTCATTTTCTCCTGGAACGCATTTTGATTCAAATCTGATATCACCGTGAGTGTTATGCATTTTCATATATGAATCACAATTTTTCTTACATGTTTCACAGACGAGCATGTATTCGTCAATTGAAACAAGTTCCCTAGATTTTGATTTAATATATTGGGATGCGTATTTACAAATCTAACAATCTTGTGTGTAACAATGACTGTACACATTGATTACACAATGACAAACTGTTAGATAAGTCAATGACAGCTTCGAATTATATAATTGTTCCCCAGTTTCTTCAAAGGATCTGCGGTCAAACTAAGGACCAGTTCATAACCGCAAAATGTTTGAACACATCTGTTATTATATATTCGAAACCTATCACACTGAATGTGAGATATATTCCAAGGTTTATTCATAGATGCTATGCTGGTAAAAAGCTATACTTCACAAGACCCACTAAAATGTCCATATGGTTGGTTGGTAAAAATGATCGAAACATGTTTTTTAAAGATGATTATCAAACTCAAAATCATGCTTGTCCATATGGTGATCAATTGATTTTCAAAAGCGTCAATGTATTCGGTTTCAGATAAACTGTTCCGCAAATGCGCAATTCGAACAGAAAATGCGTATTTGCGACAGATCAGCCTGCTATGCTTTTGGTACAATTTAGAGGGGTGACCACGAAATGTGTGTTGTGGGACGAATGCAGACTATTTCTCCTCGTTGTTTGGACATCATACTTCATTGTTGGCTTGATATATGTATCAATTATCTTTTGGGGTATCTGCTTTGTGAAATTACCGGAGATCCTTCTGAGCAGTGCAAGCTTTGACTGGACTTTCTGAATACCACAGAACACTGCCCTTTAGACATGAAGTGACGGCTAATCCACAAGCATTTAACATTTTATATTCAAGCTTATTGAATGGTAGACAGTTTCATGAGTACCACTTAGCTAGTGCTTCGATATTTTTTAGTGCATGGCAATCTTATATAGTGCGTACGCTAGTCCATACTTTGATGTAGTAGCAAATAAAATGATTTTGCTGCCTACGATTTCAGGTGTATTATTCGCGTACACCAGGTATGTTATTGGCTATATGGCTGAGCCATGAGTTACGCCAATTTTAACTTCTACTGGGATAATATTGGCTCATCAACGCTAACCCTGATAACTCTACCAGTCAAGTAATCCTATATCCAGACTAATAATCTGCAGCCCACCCCGAGCTGTTAAAATTTGTGGAGCAGTGTGTGGTTCTTAACAAGGTCTAAATCTTTCGACATATCCGAGTTGTAAGCATGGATAGGGTATCCAAGATACAGGGCTCCAGTCCAGAAATTATGAGTTATGAGAAGATTGGTGATGCAGGAGTGTCATGTACTGAATCCGTGCTGCGCGATAAACAAAAAGCGTTTTTTGTTCCAAATGCTTGATACCTTCGTCAGCTGCAAATCGTTCGAGATATTTGGAGACAAGTGGCAACGTCGTGACTGGTATGTAGTTAGGCATATATGATTGGTTCCCGCGTTTGTATATCGGATTGTTTAATGCATTTTCCAGTCAGTTTAATGAGAGAAGGTGTTATTTCATCAGCGCCCAGGGATTTTTTTGTATTTAACACGAGTAACCTTACCAGTACACACTTGGGTTTCACGACGATTCCGTGTATTGCGTTTATTTGTGATCAGGATGCAGACAAGACATAACTCAAGCGCACGTTAGGGTAGAACACTCTAGATTAAATTTGAGCGAGATCATTGGCGGCTTCGAAAACAGTGGATGTAGTTCCAGTCGTAGTAATTAAAGCGAAACGCATGGATTTACCCTGGCTATTCTGTTCACGATCTTAAAAAGGAACTTCGGGTTTTGTTCAATTTTATTCAATTATTAAATTTTTCCTTAACTAACGTTAGGATTCCCAGGATTCAGGTATTGACAGCAGCATGTGAGTTTTTATCGCAGCGTTTCTCACCATAATCAATTTCCGTGTTCTACTCCGTATCACGAATTTAAATGCTTTTCATATTATTTTGAAAAATATTTAGGGTGGAGTTATATTTATGGTAGATTTTCTCAAGCATCAATGAACAGCATTGTTCGACGTAAGAGTTAATCATTGTTCATTGGATGAATTCATGAAGTGCCATTGATACAGCAACTGTGTCGATTTTCTTATCAATTTCGAAGAATCACTAGCTTCTTCATCTTCAGATATATAGTCAAAGTCAATGACCCTTGATGACTCTTTCCAAGAGGTGCTGCATATCCGATATCATCGAAGTCATTTTCCTCGCTCTTTGAAACAAGATCGAGTATGGACCTTGTGGTTGTTCCTCTGAAGCGATTGCTGCTTGATATGTGGTTAAATAAAGGAATTTCGTTGAACATTTCGTAGAATCGATTATCAAGTGAATTCCCTTTGTGGAATCTCGTTTTTTTATTAAATTCGATGAGTTTTCTAAAGAAAACTAGAATTGTATGCTTAGTCTGCTGACATTGTTCGGTAAATCACAAAAACAACACCGTTTTCGCTCGTGCTAATTAAAGTGAATTCAATGTGTCTTCTAGTGTCAAATCTCCGACCGTGATTTCTCCGAACGTGTGGTATTGATCACAGTAAATAGCAACACCTCCTACTCCATGTCTATACGATCACGATGAAATGGAAATATGTTTGGAATGGAAATTTCTTCCTCAGCTAATTGCTGATGGAAACAGGTTTCCGTAAAATCTATCAGGATTGGTGAATATTTTTGAAGAAGCTTGATTAGCTCATGTAAATTATTTTGTGTACATACACGTGTTATTTGATATGGATAAAGTGTTGGATAATGACTATTTGCGAAGATAAGTTGAGTACGTATCAAACATGGTGAGGTTCGTGTTAGTGCGTATATTGCATCACCGACTCAGATAGAGTCGGTCAACATCAATTATTTGGATTATGATTCCAGGCACCGCTGTGTTCAATACCAAGAGCCTCGGCAACTTCCACGATTGCTTTGGTTTCCAGGTGTTTACTTATAATTTAGATCTCTCGTGGAACTTCGTATCGATGATGGATCTAATTGTTAAACAATTGTCCAACATAGTGCTTGCCAAAATTGACAGTTCAAGGGGTCGTGGACTATTATCTTTGCAATCATGCAATGAAGCGCCGATAATTGTTTGTAATATTTTTCAACCTTCCAATAACAACAGGATGGTGAATTTTTTCTAAACCCAGATGGGCGGCAACAACTGCGAAAGGAGTCTTGAGTTTCTTTAGAACTATTAATTATTAAAATTCTGGCTTCAAATCAAAATTTGCTGTTTAACAAGTTTTTGAGTATAGATGCCTCAATTGTTTTATACCACCACTAACTCTGGAAATGGCGTGAGAAGAACCTACCTCTTAACAAATCCTGCAACACATTTGTAGCAAAAAATTGATTCTAGCAACGTTTGACTAATGATTAACATCGCACTTGGTATAGCGTGAAATTAATTAACGTGAAACATAGGCTGACGGTGTTATGAGATGCTACAAACGTCATTCATTGTGCAAATATTGAGGGATATTTTGAATTGAATCGTCTCAAAGTTTGCATTATTGTCACCGATGCACATGGCTAAAACCTTATACTGTTTCATAACCACTTTCAAAATATTTGGCCAATAATCATCCTCGTAATCATAAAACACACGTCCAGAGCCTGACAAAGTGCCAAGCAACAAGAAACAAGTGAAGCAGATTAGCAAAGTCGTGAAAAAAAGAAAGAGAACAAAATATGCAAAAGCTGCTTTTTTAAAGTTTTCAAATATAAAATAATAATATCGTACAAGAATTATGACGATAACATTCTGTGGTGCCACTTGCTTCCATTTCCAGCCAACTATTACGTGGGCCTTTTGGACCACACCCTGGCAAACTAATACGTTCCACTGAGTGTAGCTCTACAGTAAGTTTTTATATCTCAACGAGCCACGTCAAAAACTGGACATCCGATCATTTCTCATACCTTTCAGCAGGCTATGAAAAAGCCGCAGTATGGAAAACAGTGATGATGCATTATTAAAACTTGTATCAAACATCGCAACCAATCAAGCTTCAGTAATTCACACAGTCATGTGTCCACTTGATATTAACACTTGCTTGCGAACATCTTTATTTAAAACGCGATGCTGCCAACAAACGCGAGCAATCCTACACAGGCAACGGGTGGTAGAAACAGACATTTTATGGACATTTTGTCATCGGATAGACCAGATTTCATGACAAGAGAGAAAGCGTACCGCCCATCACTGCATTGTAAACCCGATATTTATTAGGTAGTGAAACACAATGGCGAAGGTTAGCAAACGCTACACCCACTTCGATTAAACTTCGTGAGATCTCGTTATAGACACAACAGTCAGCAATGATAAAACAGCTGAATTAAACAAAGCTGTCGACGGATTCAAGATTGAGATCATACGCATTCGGATTTGTAATAGAGCCGCTCCAGTTGAAAGTCCGTGTGGAGATTTTGAACGAGGACGAGATTTATTCGTAAGCTTGGCGATATAATGCTTTCAATATACAAACATACATCTCGAGCACAAAGACTTTCACGATTGAATGAGTTGAATGCTGCTCGAAATTTGAGGAACTCTATGATGGTTGTCCTTCGAAACGCGTGGCCTTGGTGTAGTGATTGATGGAGTGTTAAAACTTATAAGCACACCGTTTGTTCATCACGTATTTGCTCTTTCCGTTTGGTACTCAAATAATGAGCTCTATAAATGAGACTGACACCTTGTTGATTTTCACAGGAATCGCGACGTTAATTTTTGAATATTGGTGCAACTACTGAATGCCACCAAGTAATCGGAACGCCAATTTTTTGGCGTACAACGCGTGAAGTTCGCAGGCAACCGAGGAACCAACATCAGTGAAAAATGACGTCACTAAAGCATCAGCAACAGATGCCCTATGCCGGTTAAAGCTTCAAATTACATTGTAAATCTCTGTTTGATTAGGAGCCTCGAAAGAAACTGACTAAGGTGTAAAATGTTCCACATGCTCAAATTTAGACAATGAAGCAGGCCGGTAAATATATGCCTCAAAATGTTTGCCAATAGTTCCATGCGTCAGTGAATGTTAATAATGGCAAGCTATCTGCCTAACGTATCAACACACTGATTCCTGATCGCACGCTGCATGTAACTTTGATTCATTGAATCTTTTATCTGAAATGGAAACGTGTAAGGTCTGGTAATGACTGTAGGGCATTACAACTGGATCTAAGCATCCTATTTCGTTGGTCCCAGTTAAATGAGTTACCGTTTAACCGTGCGAAATGTAAAATGCTGCAGCATGGAAAATCTCTGCACCACACGTATCAGCTTGGCACGCAAGATCTCGTATTGACCGGAGCAGCAAAAAATCTTGGTATCTGGTTTTCCTTTACAGCCTTACGGGATGGTGTACATTAAAGCCTGCGGTATCCTGAGTCTCCTCAAAAGAATATTCAGGATTTCTACGCTCAAAACCCTACCCCGGGTAATTAACACGTATATACGTCCTGTTATGGAATATTCTATCTAAGCCTGGGCACCATGAATGAGGAAGGATATCGAACTACTCCACAGGATTTATCATCGTGCTACAAAGTTGGTCTTCCGGTACAGAAATTTGCCTTTCACAGAGCGAAAGTCAAAACTGAACCTACACGATTTTAACCAACGGCAGATACGTAGTGATCTTATGTTGACATTCAAAATCCTGCATTCTCTATACCATCCCCTTAAAAACTTGCTAAAGCCTGTTGCGAAATGGGATTCCATAAATGTATTTGGAATCGCAAATTTGTAGCTGTCAATCCGGTAAATACCTTTCAATGTGACTCGAGATTTAAATCCAACGTAATCTTACACAATTTTCGGTTATTAGAGCAAAATGCATGATAAACCTGAAGCAAATATTCAAAGTGCCAGATATTTACATGTGTGCATCGTTAAAATGTAAATGAAATAGGTAACATAAAATAAATCTACTTAGCAACAATCAAACCATATCGATTAAAAGAAACCAATTTTTCAGCGTTCTCTATCTTCTATTCTATTGGATTCGCGGTCGTCAGAGATCTTAAACGAACGATATAAAGTTTGACAATAGCGTGCGCTCCTTTTCACCTTTCCACCGCAATAAAATGTGGACGCAAGCTTGCCTCATCTGAGACTTACAATTATGTTGAGATCAGTTTGCACATGGCAGTAAGTGGTTAACAAGCCAATCGATCATCCAGACTTTCTTTCAGTAGAAAGCTCCCGAAACACACCCACATGTGCCAAAGTGTTTTTCTCGTGTACGTTTAAAATCCTCGACGAACACGATTCCAAGAGATTATCCGCACCGCTTTATAACCGATGCTAGATAAATAAAAGCTTTTTATGTTCACCAACAGGGTTAAAGTTAAGCTGAAGAAGAAAACTTGAGCATTTTCTTTCTTTACTTGAATGCGATTAAAAAGATTATCCACCTAAGCTTGCATTGCAATTTTGGAGATTAGTCCGAAAATCAATTTTATAGTTGCGCTTCGAACCCTGCTGTTAAATCGCGACGCAATTGAGGTTGTAAATTCTTCTGGAAGATTGTTTCAATGGTTTATCACCCTAAGGCTAAACATGTTTCTGGAGTCAATCCGACGTCGTTTCATAACATGGTTGATTAATTGTCACCCGGGGGCTCATTTCGGATATTAAGGTATAGAATACTTTCTTTAGAACTCCAATTATCGCCTACAAAATCTTGAGTGATTCAATAAAGTCATATATCAATCTAAGTCGCCTAAGACAGAAAAGATATATAGACTTCAGTCGTGCGGTTCCTGTCACTGTCATGAGGAGCAATAGTATTCATTTTGGCAATGTTTACACAAAAAACCATCCTTGCAGAATTTGTTACAATTTTCACTACACACCTCTTCGAGTTCAACCGTACCAGCATCATAGCAGGTTCAACTCTCTGTTTACATTGTGGAATTGTTGAACAGTTTCTCTAAAACCGAAACGCGTTTAAAAATCACTAAATGCAGATATGGACAAGTATGTTTTTAATTTTGGTAATCAACTTTATTAACATGTTTAAATAATATTTACCAACCAACCAGATGGACAATTTAGTGGGTCCTGTAAAGCATAGTGTTTTTGTCCGCACAACATCTATGAATAAATCGTCAAATATATCTCGCATTCTTTGTGATGGGTTTTTAATAACAAAAATGTTTGCGGTTAGGAACTGGACCATTAGTATGACCACAGATGGTTTAAAGAAACTTTAAAACAAAAATACACATAGAATCTGTCATGGACTTGTCTTACAGATGGTCAGTGTGTTATCAATGTGTACATTCATTGTTAAACCCAAGAAATAGTCATATTTAAAAAAATCCATTCCACTATATTAACGCAATATCTAGGGAACTTGTTCTAATGAGTAATCGCCAAAAAAACAAAAAAACATAATGAACCGAATCTCGAACCATTCCAAAACAACAATGCCCGTCAGATTTAATCGGTGTTAGCTTACACTGTATCTGATGGGAAGTCCTGATAAGGAGATCAGATCGATTGGACGACCACAACAGATGTTGCTGGCTCCTTCTCAACTGGTCGGGCATATGACGCTACTCAAATGTACCGGTCTGGAGAAACATTCATGAAGGCTTAATCGCGATCAGTCAAACGATGGATGGTAGCTCAGGCCGATAGGCATGAGACTACAATGGTAAAAGTCCTGGGTTCGAATCCGATCCGAGACAGGATATGCACTGCTGATGAGCTCAAATAAGAGCGAAACTCGAGTCCTGTATTTCCAATGAGGACGGTCGTGATAAACCATCGAATATTTCGAAGGAGTTGGTGCTGATGTGTGGTCACCCAAAAAAACAGGACATAAAATGCTCGTCCGTGATACTTGTAAGATAAATTGTGATTCTCATGTGATGTCAGATTTGAAGCAAAATGCGTTTAAGTTCCGAATTTATAATACGGAGAAAATGAACAAATTCAGGCTTTCAGGATGTATGAAGTTAGTCGAATATAGCTGACTGTTTGACTTTCTATCGTAACCGGAACCATTTTGTTAGCGAAACAGTCCCTTAATGCTCTTATATATGCTTTTGTCAAATGATTTATACAAAATTGTCGGTACTTCATTGATTTCTAAAAACACACACAATCTTCTGTTCGAAGTCACACACGATTTTCAGCCTTAAATTTTAAGTGATGAACATTTATACGACCATCTAAGCTATTTGACCAACATCGATCAGACTTCATCAAATTCAGAATTTTGAAGGGCTACAATGAAACGCATTTTTATAACATTTTATTACCTTGCAACATTATTAATACTCCAGTGTATTCTTTTGCACCACTGTTGTATCGTGCTCCTACAAAGAAACACGACGGTGGAATAGACGGTGGTGACGAAGCGCTTGCGGGTATATTAAAGATCACTATATTGTAGTACACAGATACCCATCCCTTACACCACACAAAAGGTTTCTGCCCGTTTGCCATCATAAGGTTGAGACAATCAGATCTAGTTCTTTGAGCCTCAGGTGGTAAAGTGGTAAACAAAGTCACTTCATGTCTTAAAGGCAGTGTTCTTTGGTATACAAAAAGTCATGCTAAAGCTCGGCACTGCTCAGAAGAATCTTTGGTAATTTCACAAACCATATGTCCTAACGGATATTTAACACATATATCAGGCCAACAATGGAATATGCTGTTCAAGCATGATCCCCATGGTTACAAAAGTTCGTGGCCCTGCTGCATACATATTCATCTTTCAAATGCATTTGATGATGTCATTAACGATCTTCTAATGTCGAAAATCATTTCCACGTGTGAATAAAAGAATGGTTACTATTTATTCAGATGTAGTGCGGTTCAAAACTGAGCTATCCGAGTCAATTCAAGTTGCTTGCGTTTTCACAACAATAAGTATCCGGACGACTGTTGTTTTTTATAAATATAGACGAATAACTCACAAGCATACAGTCATCAGTGTTTATTTTACAAAGTTATACTCTGTTGACTAGGTTTCTTACAAAGATACACTGAAACTGAGATTAATTTCTGCACTTGATGATGGCAAACATCGATTAACCGTGTGTGGTGTGTAAGGGATGGGGATGTGAGCACAGCAATATTTTGGCGAACAATGTATTGTTTCAACAGTGAAAAGATTGCTCTGATTTAAATCTGATGGTTTGATATGTTATGCGTGTTTATTTCACCAATTCTTATTTTAGTGAATGGTTTTTTTGTATGAAGTTTGTAA
The DNA here is from genome assembly GCA_013407085.1 of Atriophallophorus winterbourni. NCBI lineage: Eukaryota > Metazoa > Platyhelminthes > Trematoda > Plagiorchiida > Microphallidae > Atriophallophorus > Atriophallophorus winterbourni. Next base: position 14,597 of record JACCGJ010011143.1, on the reverse strand, counting down.
AGCTTTGTAAATTTTGTATATTTATTTCCAGTTTAGTTGAAGTTGATTAAATAGAAGTAATTTACCAGTTTTCATCAGTAGATTATCATTAATTATATGTTCCAATTAGTATCCCATTGAAGACAAAAGTTTAACCCAAAAAAATATAGGATCTGGCTTCCTCAACTTATTTCTATTTCATATTTTCTTTCTGTCAATGTTTCGGCAAAGTGACGGTATTTTTGCCCACGTGCAATCTATGACTTTGCGTCACATTGCCTGTATCAGGCTTGTGCTTTCTTATACTGATAATTTTCAATTTATTTTCCGTGTGAAACGCGACTTGAGATATTATAAGGGCGTATGTTAGGAAGTATTATAACAATCAAAATACAGCAGGAAGTGAATGCAGGATATTTATTGTGCGGTTTTATGGCATTCGTAACAACGTTGTACCAAAACGTACAGGCACGTATTGCAACGAAACATTTAATGAAACTCCACAAATTTCATCCCTTCTCTACGACGGGCGAAGCCTGAAATACAAAAAAAATCCGTAATTAGAGAAATTATTATCACTCGTTATTCCGCATCAAGACCCAAGCAAAACACGTGAAAACACACACACACACACACACACACATAGATATAAGATATATAATATATATATATGAGATTTATTACGTTCAATTGGCTAAGCTAGCTACGTCGACATCGACGTTCCAACGTGATCATGAACTATTCGTTTCTAGACAATTATTCGCAGTCTGCATATTTCCATCGAAAACGATCCTGCGTTGGCAGTGATCAACAGATATTAGGATTATTCAACCCAACTCAAAACTCACCGGATATTTCGGTTTCTCGGAATAACGTACATTCGCTAATGCAGAAAGGTTTCCGTTGGCCAAATCCCGGAAGATTTTATTCGTTGAAAACCAGTGCGAAGGGGTACCTTTTAGGCTGATTTTAAAAGTGTCAAACCCGTCGAGTCCATCAACTCGTTGACATTTGGCGTATATTTTGCCGAGGATTTTTCGAATCTTGAATGTAAGCGAAAACCAATAGGAATATGACATATGGTGGGTTATTGTTACTGTCATAATTACAATCACAATTCACCTGAAATTGACATATTGCTATAATTAATTAACCTCAAGATTTATGGTATAAATGGCAAATAGCAGTAATTTAACCATGGCTATAGGTAGAAAAATGTTAAACATGTTGTACGTTCATGTTTGCATAGATGCAGTTCGAAGTGAGAGCAAACGTAATACCAATTAATACATAGTTTAGGAAATTTCAACTGTAAATGTATGTGTTGGGGTAATTTTGTTCTGCAGATGCGTATTTGTAAAACAGCAGCAATGAGGGATTACCGTAAACGTGAACCAACACAGTATTAATAAAAAAAGATCTTTATTTTACTTTGAAGATCATTTCATTTGGCGAGGAAAAAATTTCTAGCGGTTAACAGTTCCAATATAAACTTACACAGACTGCCTACTTTATGACGACAATTTGATCGCCAATCGGGTATTCGAGGGGCCAGATTGTGATGTGTCAGGTTTAGGCCAAATCTGGTGTGCTTGCGCTTGTTAGTGCACAATCCTATTATCGTCAATCACTGCTCAAAAGGTAGATTATAAGATCTCATAACCACTTTAGTTGTCTTATGTCAAATTATTTCCAATATCGATAATTCTTTTTCCATCCATGTTCTATAAGCTTGTGCTGTATAGTCCACAACTGGGTGTATGTTTGTACTGAATGCCTTTGACAATTAGTGCTGTGGAGAGCGTACGCAAATGCGTCTTACTAAGACAATAATGCGACCTGCACTCGCATAGTCGGTCTCAAACTGCAGATTTACGCACAACCAGATAGCGAGTTTTCTCTGCAATCTACTCCCCTTAAGCGTGTGACTGCCAAGTTATGAACCGGAAGGCTTTTGAAATTTGCAACATTTTATACATGCTACTGATGCCGCCTATTGAGGTCAGATTGCAAACTAGGCAATCATCACAGGATTTGACTTTCATCCAAATTTTTGCATGGTCAGCGAAAAGAAAAGATTTACATCAATTGCGGTAGATCATTTATAAATATTGTGTACAGTATTTGTCCGTATCTGGCTTTAATACTTCGGAAAAGTTCGCTATCTATTCTGAATTTCGCTTTGCGTTCAGACAGCTAACTTCTGAACCAGAATGTTGATTTCCGGTGATGATAACATTCTGCAGCTTTGTAAGGTATAAGGAGTGTTCAACTCTAGCGAAATCTTCAGATATTTTCAAGCAACATACATGTACGCAACTCCCATCGTCCAAAGTCTAACCGCTTCAAGTTATTAGCATGTTAGACAAGCGTAAGTACATTTTTTAAATACATGTTTTGCCTTAGAAAGAATCGCATGGCTATCGAGATGACTGATAAGACTTCCACACTAAAGGCTCTCCAATACTTTTGAAGCTACAAAACGGTGAGTCACAGGGCGGTTATCGTCCTAGTCCGAACGACGGTCACACTTTATAGAATGGTGTAACTACTCTGGTTTTTCAGTCAACTGGTACGATTCCAGTTGTTTGTAATGGTTAAATTAAATCTCACATTGGGCCACGAAGCTTGATCTTATATGAATCCAGAATAGCGGATGTTTTTTGTATTCTTCTGCGGATGTGCTAACGTTTAGCCTCCGTAAATGCTTTCGCCAAACCGTAGGATTCAGATCGAAATCCCGAATTTCGCCAGGCTACCGACTTTATTGTGCTCGTGTTCAAAGTATTTGTCAATGTCAATAGAAGAAGAAATCTTATTTGATGTCGACGTGAATGCTATTTTTCGCGAAATCTTTGACGTAAACAAATTTCTCCATAGGAAGACGGAATAACAAAGACGAATTTGTAAGTGACTTTAAAAGATTGAATGCCATCATTGAATATAGAGTGTTGCTTTGATGCCCATTACTTATATACACTTAAATCATTTGAGCATGCTGATCAGTCTTTAATAATTCGGAAGCTGCAGGATTTGTGTATCAAATGAATTTTGCTTGCTTACCTTGCAAGTTGTTCGTGTGAAGGCAAGGTTACAGTTAAATTGCAAAATTTCCTAAGCAGCCCAAGCCGCGAGCGATTTACCACAATTTTCAGTGCTTCCTTAAAACGTTCCTAAAATTTATGAATTGTGTAGGGCCATTTGTTTGGGATAACATTGTTCTTATGTGATGTAAAGGTTTTCATGAACATAAACTCTATGGAAACCCTCTGGTTTTACAAGTATAACTAAATAAGCCTCTTCAAATCGCTGGTTGTCGTTATCCGCAAGTGTAACATAATTCAGTTTGGAAAACAATTGACGTTCACATGAGCAACCGGCATACCAGTTTCGTAAATCGGAGTAACATTTTTGGTTCTGGGGTTGCGGAAGTTTGAAAAACGTCTGCCTTTTTAAGCCGCCTATAGGCGTACATGCAGTATGCTTGGCTTAATCAGACGTATTCAACACATACACGCAACCAGTTGTGGACTACAAAGCGCAAGCTTGCGCTTCGGGGTTGGAAAAGACATCTCGCTCGTCGGAAGGATTCATTACAAGGCAACTTAAATGCTTACCGGATTTTGCAATCTGTAATTTCAGGCAGAGGCGGTCTTGACTTACAATAAGTACTTTCGATCGGACGTTCATCTGAATGAGCCAATGCTGGTTTACAGACTAATTTAATCCAATGTTCTTTTAAGCAACACGAAGTCGAATCTTTACCATTTAACTACAATTTTCAATCTCAAACTATCGTCAATGCTTTATTTCTGTATGATAAATCTGGAATAGTTTTTAGTCAGACATTTTATCACCACCGCGTGAAATGATTTCCAAGAAAATTAAAATTTTTTGTTGAATAATATCGCGTTGACACCAGTTCAACAGTTCAAAAATCCCTCTTTGCATGCACGTCTATCAAACAAACACAAACACTGATTTCGTGCTGTTTGCATTGATCAGACATATAGATTAAGATCGAGATTTTCATAATTTGAAACATCGGAGAAATGGTATAAACGGGTTAAACATGTACACCGCATTTGCCTAAGTTTGGCACGACCACATTTTCAACCCCATCCATGTGTGTAGGCCATGTGAAATTCGATTTTTTCACCCTAATTCTTGAATATTAAATTTCATTGGGAGCACATTTTTAACGAGATCCAATAAAGCGGCATACTTTTTTATTTATCAATTGAGTTTACCATAATTGATTTTCAATGTAATGCACATTCAGGCCGACGAAAAATTGGTTCAACTGCATCGTTTCTTATAAGCACTGTGGTATATGACGCGAACATGGTTGGTTAATTCGTATTTGAAAGTTAAACACCATTTTCGTCTTCGTTCTCTCGGGGTTGAATCTAAGCTAACTTCTTATTTCAAAAACACTTGTATATTACTTCATATTCTGTACAGTTCACCTATGTCTTTCTAAAGACTTTTTGTGAATCAATAATGGAATCACGAGCAATTCACGCGCAAACTATATTCCTGATAAGGATATTATTACAAAAACTTGAAACAACGTTTTTCCTCTTGCATTTGGCACTTAACTGCCATCCTTACTGATAATTCCCGATCGACGCTGGGGTATCTCTTTAAATGACAATCATTATCAAAGACACGTTCAAAACAGATTAAACTACCTTCCAGAAGCTCATCATATTGGAGTTCATTTATTACAATTGCTTTACGACAACTTTGCCAAAGGGAACTACTTTATGGAGAATCACTAACTAATTTATCACATTCATATGATATGTACATTTTATGTGTAATTTGTACGCTTATTCGTTTCTAATCACTTTTTGTCATTTTCGTCTTTCTTTCATTTTCTTATCGAATTTTGTATGATAGATTGTTAGTGCTCCTCTTTATCCGCAGGCAACAAAATACTACATAAACCACATCAACTATAAAATATCGCACGCACTATATTTAAAATTGGCATTGAAGTCTAACTTTGTTTATTGCTCTTAGTATTATGATAATTTATGTGTTTATGACTAGGCATGCAAAAAATATATAAATATTTTAATTATTATTTAAAACTAACTTCGACACACTCGATGTTTTCCCCAATTTCTAACCTTGGTTTCTTTGTCCGAACTTGTACTTGATTAATGAAAAGTTCAACCAGCATTTCTACAAATTATGAAAGTAATTCCATGAAATAATTGATATGTACGAAGTGATGTTCTGAAAAGTTTAATAATCAACGTATTCGTTGTGCTCATCGCTAAATGATGACGCCAAAGTTGAAATATCCTATGGCGTGACCATGAATACTGATTCAATTTTGCTCGAATTATTTCCTGAAGCTACAAGAAAATGTTAAGCATAATGAAATTTCTTACAGAAACACTGTTGAATGTTCTATAGAATTTCATTTGTACACAATATAATTTCAGGTTTAGACAAATGACACGCACAAAAAATCTTTGGATCTTATTTGTTTTGATAATTATCGGATATAAACAATGTTCTTTGCTAGGAACCAAACAAATTAGAATAAACAAAAATAAGATACATTCAGAATATCAAATATGATTATTTATAGAATAATACTATTAATTTTTATTAGAACCGCGTGATATCTCATTCTAAATGAAGAGCCTCTAAGAATATTAAAATCATGGTCCTCAAAAAAGAAAAACTCACCAGTGTATTTTCGCTTACCATCCTTACAAAAACATCGAACATTTTCTAAAATCATAATTATTAAACATTATAAACCAGATTGAATTAAGCGGCGTTGTTTATGTAGTATTCCTGTAACGAAGTAATGTGTTGGCACACAGAACCACAATTTGAATTACGGTCGCTCGACAACAGGCTTTTACGCTCAACACTCAGCGGGTTGATGCTAAGATTGTACGCAAAAATGTGATATGAAAGTGTAAAAAAGTAAACTACTGTTGAATAAAGCTTGCATGACCAACGTGGTGAATCACATGTGTCCAAGACATGTAGATTAGTTAAAATCATGAGATGGAAAAATTATCCGCTTTGCATCTAATTCCATCACAAATACACACAATCATTCGTTTCAGGATGTTTACACTCAACAGGTAGATACATTATGTTAGTCTTGCTATGCCTTAATCTATTATGGCTTACAAGTTCGAACTCTGTTTACCATTCCCCACTCTTCAAGGAACTCGGATTCTGATTGCACTATCCGTACTGGATAATTGCCCACACCGTGAAACCGTTTGCGGGGCGGAGTTGATGAAAATGTATGCAAACGCGGGGTGGTCGTTTGAACTCATTGGAGATAAATAGTCTTAATCCGATGAGTTTGATTCAATGGATTTCGTTTGTAAATGAGTTCACGCATTTTTTATTAATTTTCAAATGATATATTTATCATACAAAGTCTTTATTCAAAATTGTGTCGTTAATCGTAAGGGGTTCGTATACATTAGAAATAACGAATGAAATATTAAGGTTTGTGTTCACAAATTAATCTAAAATATCAATGTTCAATTTACCAGGACGCATCTTATTTTTTTTGAGACTATTATTATCGCTATACGACATTCCCACCTTTGTTGTCGGAAGTTATAGCCCTAAAATTAGGATGATGTTTCTGTAATTCATCTAGATCACAGAACATTAACCAGCTTAATTAATCAATTGATGTTTTTAAATAAAAATATTATATCGAACACTAATATACATTGGGAATCAGGTATAATTTGATATTAATAAACGTTATACATTATTCCCTAACTGCCTTATAACAATAATTTTGTTTTCATTTTCACTCAGTTTTCCGAAGATATTTGAAGATTTATTTGAAATAAATTCCTTAAACATTTATATATTTGTTGAACGTAAGGTTTGTTGGCTATCTGCAAATTCACACAAACCTGACGTAGTAGATCTAGTAGAAGCGCATTGTGTGACAGTAATCCACAATTTTAAATGGGAATATTTTTCCGTAGTATCTAGACAAGATTATAAATCTGTGCATATTTTATGGAATGGATTTCTGGAAGGAAAATTATGCAGGATTTATCCACTGATTTTGATCAGGTAACACAATCACTAGAATAAGGTTAACGTGTCACAATTTTTTTCGTTTTCATTACATGAACATCGTTATTCGTACAAAAATATCGAATAGCTTACATCAGAAAAACTCTCATGAACTTTCACGAACATGCAAAGTCTCTAGTAAACATGACGATACATATCGATATAAAATCTTACCGTATGGATGAGACACCTCTGTTAGCGTAGTTATAAATCCCATCGATTCAGAGCGCAGTTTGTTAAGGAGTGTTTGTATAGACGGTGTGGTTCCTTCCTGATGTTGATGAAAAACTTGAACATCATTGTATACATTGTCCTTGTCTTCTGATGTTTCACGTAACAAAAATGTTTTAGGATCTACCGGCAAATGTATACTGAGGACGCCACCAAGCTGAAATAAATAAATACAACGTAATATTGGGTCATATACACAATTTTGTTGTGTTTCAAGCCTCGATTATTCTTGTACATTTATTAGTGTATTTTGCTTTTCAAGCAAATCGTCAAAACACAATTCAATTTCAATGTAATTTGAAACCACATTGTAAACATGCGGAAGGGACAAGCGATCTGTAAAAATTAAACATTTTGAAAGCATCCATTGGCACGAAACAATAGCACAAAGCGCCGAGCTGACCGATCACAACAATCGAAAACCAGCAATAATTCGAGTTTCAAAAAATTTTCATGAGGATGAATAAAGCGACACTGATCAACAAGCTGAATGACAACGACAGCTTATATTGAAAGATAAGAGATCCGTAAAAAGTCGGTAGACGGTGCATAGCGTGGTGAGGGATAGAAGTGAATTGGCTTCGTGATGAATCTGGATTACATTACAAAATGAGTGTACGTGTGAAGCGAGGGGTTGATGTGGTTAATTGTACTATCGAGTTGTTCTGAAGCCTGTGTAAACAAATCAATTTAAGTTGAAACAACATATTCGGTTTGGCCTTGCTTGACCTAAGGTTATCCTTGTTAATTCTACCCCAATATGACTTTATGCGTTTTAAAACCAAAGCTCATGGTGTTTGCTGTCGAATTTAGAGCAAATAATCTTTTCTGTTTCTCGGAGTTCAGTAGAATGCTCAGGTCACCATAACAGTTTTAATTAACATTCAATTTATGGATTGATGTCTCAAGTTCGACTGATTAAGTTTTTAAAGTCGCATAAGATTCAAGAAGCAACACTAGAGATAACAATCAGTATATTTAAGTTCTACTTCGTTGCATCTTGTTTCACAAGCTTCTCCCGGCACACAATATCTGAAGTCTCCTTTAATTAAACGTGATTGGCAAATTTAAATGTGTTACATTGTCATAATAGAGTGCAATGATGATTACATTTATGTTCCAGAAGCTTGTGAAACCTTGACTGGAAAACCGATCTCATTTATTAATCTACCAAATATATAATATGAGCTTATAACCTTAAACACAAAGCTCATCTGCATACATTTTCATCACATTCATCAGGTATCGAGATCGCATGCGTACGTAAACCTAAAGCTTTTACAAGCAACAATTTTGGTCAAATTCTTTCATCTAATGTTTGTGTCTCTTGTTTCTGATAGTTGCTTGTCAAATGGAAAAAGATTTTAAGATCGTATTTGAAAATCATCTGTATTTTAATCACATCATTCAAGACTTAATTTGAGATTTACGCTTTAGCTCGTGGTGTAGAGACCGAAAATGTTTGCGTCAGGTTATTTTAGGTCAACAATTGATAGCTGGCGAACGTCTGATTACTTATTGCAACTTTCGGGTTATTGGTCCATTAATAACCACTAGTTGCACGCGCGCACATCGATTGCTTCTCGATTTATCCTGAGGTCAACATATCGAACGATCATGGCGTTGAACCAAGAATCCCACAACGCGAGAGAATCCAATAGGTCAATTGTGTTTAGTACGCACAAGGCAAATAAAAGCAACCACGAAACTCATCGTGAAACATGTCTGTCCGGGTTGTCACTTCGATCTGATTTGTCAAACGATTTTGTGCCAACCGATACAATTCGAGCGCTCACCAAAAGCGATTCATTTGACTGACATTGATCGGTTGTATGTCACCTGATTGTTGCAGACGTTCTCCCTCGTTTCATACTTTTGATGCTATCGTTGCTCAAACCATGCTAATGCAATCCTTCTGAAACACGAAGTATTACGAGTTCGCAATTGTCAAACCGGAGCTTCCGGATGACATGATTCACAACTCTCCAGAACATCACATGTGTATAAAGCAATGAAACAGCTGACGACGACGATCGCTATCAGGGACAAATTTGCGTTTCGAACAACGTGCATGATAGAGGTTCATGCAATAACCTGTTCGCCACATTAAAAGCAGTTTGAGAACGTTAGCAATCATTGAAATGCACCAAGGTTGGTCAAACACGTTTAACATGGTGAGGGTTTGAAATGATCCCGTTGGCATAATCTTGAATAACAAATCTGATCAGATTAACAACCGAAACATTGAGCTTGAGCCATTTATGATGTGATTATTTAAAAGGCCTATAGAAGATAGTCGTGTTTAATCCTCGTAACGTGACTAATAAACTCTTTTACATTTGTCGTTGTGCTGTATGTCATTTAGGAGTGAACAAAATAACCTCGTGGAGGTTGACCTCGGTGATGAACAGCGAGATAATTAACAAGCGAACCAGAGCCGCGGCCGCTGACGTGGTTGAAATTGCATTGAACATGTTCTAAGCCAATTTATACAGGAATCCCGAGTTGACTTTGATTGACCGGACGTACATTTACCATCTATACATACATACGCATAGCGTAAGTCTGATGAGGAAGTATTTAGCAGTAGAGTCAGATTAATTAGGTTTGATATCCGATTGTTTGATTAGAATTTCCAGTACAATAAATTTGCGAATTCTTCCACAATCGGTCTTCCGAATCAGTTTGAACGCTTCCCAAAGCTGAGCGGATATTTATGTTGTTTCAAATCTTCATCACTAACCAATTGCGCAAAATATTTAATTCTGAATTACTTTTGAGAAAATGAGAGTTTATTCACGTAATTGGGAAAACTCGATTTGTTGAGAAGAAACCACAATGTACCCGAAATATCAGCTTGTTTCGAAGAAGAAGAAGAAGAATGACTTTATTCGTGTTCACGAATTTTCAGCATTGCAAAATTAATCTTCCAATTCTTTGCGTTCTCAACGGATTTATGTGATTTCATGGATATCTTAATAATCGGGACCCCTTTGTGAGATCGACAGTCAATTGCCCTATCTCCGAAGGAATATCATATTGTTTTTTCTTAAATTCCCGCTTGAGACAATGAAATGTGGGTTATTTTTCGTTTTGTCATTATCCAGAGCACAGTTCTATTCCTCGGAGTAATCTATCACGAGTCTTAGTAAAAGCAATTTGCAAGTCACACCTGAGATGTTATTTTGCAGCAATATGTGCTAATGTTTTTCCAATCATCTTCAAAATATGATCTGCAGTGTGATTATTCATATTACAATTTCGAGGAGAATTACGGTTATAATTTTATAATTGGGTTTCTGTATAGGATCCCTGAGTGTATAAATTCATGTATTTAATTTTAACTTAATTAAGTACAAAATTAATCGATGGGAATAAATTGAACATTTTATCAATGAAACCTAAAACATATTAGGCTGAAAAACTTAACTTACGTCATTTTCATAATCTGCACGATTTTTGATCTCGTAAGAAATTATCATGTGATAAACTGGAAAGGAACATTGTTGAATGTTATTGCATCTAAATTAACAGCATGAACCGAATATTTTCAGGAAAGCTGCTAGTGGTAGAAATACATTTATATATGTGCTATTGGAATTCTAGTCATTGAAACTACTGTATTGAAGTAAACAGATTTCACATGTTTACTGTGTATTTCCATGAAAATTCGTCACACATAAAATTATACAGCCGATTATTCATTGAATAAACCGAAAATCCACTAAGAGTAAGCACCGTCACAACTGCATTCCAGAGGAGCTCAAAACAATTGACCTTCACACATTTTTCATTCACCCATGCTAGCTCGCTGCAGTTCTCTATCATTGAACACATTGTGGATAGCGCGATAGAATCTTCATTGTCCTGTGCGTGAACCCGTAAATTCGTGAGACGCCATTGTAATTGCCCATCTGCTACAAATCGGTGAAACCGATGTTATACGTATATTCTTCGTGTAATACAAATTGGTGAACACGGTGCACTGGAAAATGGTGAGCCCAAAATGCACAAATCCTTGGTGTATTTTTTCCGGTACGTCACATTTCCCGGGTATATTTTTCACCTCATTTTATCCCACTTTTTTATCAGGACATCATATTCGTCACTGGATAATTAATCCAGTTATATGGTTAAACAATTCCCACAAATGCTGCAGATGAGACAGTTCAACTTATTATCTGATCACAAGCACTCCATTCAAACAATGAACAGATCTGCGGACACGTACTCTCCTTTATAGAAGACTCATAAGATTTTGTCACTCAATTGACGACCAAAATGCTAACGCTCACACGCTATTACCAATTGTTATTATAGGGTTGCCATCCTGTCTCGACCTCAGCGAAATCGCTGCAGTGCAAGCGAACGATGCCGCTTTGCACAACTCAGGTGTCCTCTCCTGTTAACATCAAATTTCTCTAATTGCTCGATGGCTCGGCGATATCCTTTGCGTCGTTTCTCAAAGCGCTTCACGGCAACTCATCACGTATGCATGCAGACGGCGCATTTTTTAATAATCTACACCCTAACCCACCTTGCTATTCATGCTAGCTTTAATCTGATCATGGTTTTATTTTCCTATGATACTGTGATAGAAACCAAAACATATTCGGTATTACCCATTGTGCATTACCTGTTAACCCGGAACACGCCATCCCCACAGAAAGCATGCGCGAAAAACGGCGCCCATTATGGTTCGCTGAGTATATAGTGGGTAATTAACACGCTATTATCGCATATTTCGTTACCGTGCGTTTTTCTACATCATCTTTATGACGATCGTGGCCATAAACTCATGCACCATGTACTGTTTTTTCCTTTTCTTACAGTCATCCACCATAAACACTCAATGTACTACAAGAGATCCATCAGAAATGTGCAACATCAGCTGGGCCGGGCACAAAATTAGTTGTCCCCAGGCGAGGCCGTTTTCATCAACAATTAGGATGCGGCAAATTCACAACAGAGACTGTGTTCTCACAGCAACTGTTACTTTGTTCTCAAGTATATATATGCTATTAACGTCTACACTTACTGAGGTTTTACCGAGGCCATGCTTAGACTCGCTATTCCCGCATATAACACCTTAACTCATGTGAGAAATGACTCTGTTTCTGTCCTGTCCGGTTCAGCGTGTATCCGACCGCGGTCACATTCGAAAACTACACATGCAGATGAATTGCATGGGCTGATTTCAGAGTGACTTGTTTCTGACTATTTTCCAGACCAAAATGACCTTGCAACGTTTTGATACTTCTAACGTCAATTCCCAATCAGACGTCGCCCTTGACCATGCAACATCGAAGGAGCAGATCAAGGATTGTTGTTGACCGAACCTTAAATCTATTGACCTTGACATCTCTTCTGTTCAAGCGTGGCGGGTAGATATATTAACTTGATTCAATTTACACAATGTTACCATTATTTCTATGAACAAAAATCCAATCATCTGTTTTTTGTAGGTAGATTACTATTGATTAATAAAAAATTGCATCATTTCAAAAATAATTGGATTGCCGATTACTCACCCGGTATATTTGCGTTGATTTCTATTTGAAAAAAATATGAAAATAAACTATTGCATGATATATAATGTCAATAAAATTGATTATATCAATAGGAGCTTTGTAAATACCTAATTTCAAAAGCCCAGAATGCATTATATTGTTTAATGCTGAATCGAAATTAAATCTATTTCAAAACATCTGGAGGTTGCCTCGCTTATCATGAGAGTAAGATTAAGTCGCCAATAAAAACAAATTTTCAGCTTGTGCTTCTGCTTAATCGCAGGTTTATGAATCGGATTGCGATATTATTTCGTGATTTGGCTCAAGCAATTTCGGGCAGCGAAGTAAATAATACATCGAAATTCAAACAGTGGTTGTTAACTCTCACTGCTAGAAACGAAAGACCATTACATGTTAGAAAAACCGTTTTAAAATCTTTTTTTAATAATCGGAATAAACTAACTTCAACCGAATAAAGCAATATTTTTTTCAAAATCTATAAATTTTAAATAGAAAGGCAGAGAAAATCTTTATTGTTGTAAATTGATTGCTTAATCGTACAGGACGTACTTAATTAATTCCGTGAAAGTTGTTAATCACATAGGTCTGATCTACTACTACGCAGAACCCTAGTTTATTCCGATTAATTTTCAGTTTTTTCATTAGATTTACTTCTTTGCTAAATTGGTTTTCAAAATGTAAATATCTCAAAACATTTATGGACCATGTTCTTTGTGGTTTGATATTCGAATTTTGTTCCAATTGAAGACCACAGCTTAGTTCGTTTCTCAACAATAGAGTACGCGCATCAGCTTTGAGAGGTTTTCAAACGTTTTGACATGTATGCAATAAATAGCATCACAAACAAATGCTTAGTTGGTCACTTAGTTATCAACCTTCGCGCGGATCGCGTAGAATGCAACGCTTCATCTGGCAGATTTTCTTTACCTAGGGGGTAACTCAAACTGTCGTTAACCCTTTATCAGTTTCACAAGCATATCTTTATATTTTGGCCTGTGCTTATAAATATAATTATTATATTAGAGATAAAACTACTGAGACCATAACACAAACGTGTGTGTCGAAATTTGTATATCTGCCTCCGAGGTTTCCGCTGCTATACAACACGGAATGGTTGTCAGTTAACTTCCGCTCTTTTCCGTAAACCAAATAATTTACTGTGTGCCTGAAGCATGTGCGTTCCCTTCTTTCTTCTAGCCGTAAAAAAACACTGCAAGAAAGACCTCACATACTGGCCAGTCGAACTGGTGTTCAACGCTCCCCTAATAGCATTTGGCAAACTCATCTGACATTCCGCTTTATTTGTCCAATTGCATGCAAACTTGTATGCTTACAGTTTAAAGAGTTATTTTCACACACTGAGTCTATTGCCAACACGTCAAAACAAGATTAACCAGATTAAGTACACAAAGTTCTTAACTATTGTTTATAGATACTCGTGAGAACCGACCCGGCGCGCAAAGCGTTTTAGACATTATGCGAAGTACCCACTAATATGCATGAAAGCAACGAGGGTTATATCATTGTCGATAAAGTGACTGTGAGGCCTTATTCAGAATACATCGCCTATATCTTCTGCAAACAAATCTCCCGCTGTCCCTTGCACACCACTTATCCCTCCTATGATTATTGACGACCATCTTTTACAGAGTGGACTGACTCACACCGATAACCAATCCCGACAAGACATACTCGCTGAATGTAATGTGAGATTCCCCGAATTTTAGGTGAAATACATTCTGCTACACTCAATTGAAGCGTTCA
>JACCGJ010011139.1:0-20057 GCA_013407085.1 Atriophallophorus winterbourni | reverse complement strand
ATTTTACACAATCATTTAAAAATGAAAAAGTGCCACCCGGCAATGCACGAGAAAAAGAAAGAAAAAAGGTACAATATGAGGGGGGATTTTTTCGTTCATTGTTCCACATGTCAATTTTCTGATTTTTTTAAATATTTTTCACAAATTTGAGGGGGAACACAAAATAGAATGCACTCTCTCCACTGTTGCCGGTTCTCAGCCATCGTCGACAGCGTGTCAAGCCACAGACACTCACTATCCCTTGGACCCCACCAGGAAGCCGCGTTCGTCCGACACGAGCTAAACCCGACGTCAAACGTTTTAAGGCCTTCTTCCAGGTCAGCGGTTGTCCACCTGAACACCGCCGCCAGCCTGGGCCAACCGACACACGCAGCGCGCGGAAGGGTAGGCGCTCAAGCTTCATTCTCAAGACATGCCCTAGCCAGCGGAGACGGGAACGGTCGATTAGGTCTCGTAGCATCAGGCTGTCCACACCTAGAACACGGTGCCTCACTTCAACGTTGCTAGTGCGGTGTTTCCACCACACTCGTGCAAGCCTCCGTAAACATCGATGTTCAAACACCTCCAAGCGCCGGAGCTCCTCTGCGCGTACTGCCCAGCTCTCGCACCCGTAAAGCAAGACCGACCTGACTGAGGCCAGGTAAACTCTCTCTTTGAGTCTCAAACTCACGTCAGACCGCTTCCAGAGATGACCTAGACTGGTGAACGCGAAGCGACCTCTCGCAATGCGAGAGCCGATCTCACTTTCCAGCCCTCCTCCCGCCGTGATGCAGCTACCAAGATAGGTGAACTGTTCCACAGTCCAGACTGAGGTCGTCGACCGTCAGAGTGGGCTGCAACCCCTCCCAATCTTGAAGAAGAACCTTACACTTAGTTGGAGCTAAGTGCAATCCGTACCTAGACGCCTCCAATGCTAGCTGGTTCAGGGCATTCTGTAGGAACACCGGATCATCACCAAGCAAAGCAATGTCATCGGCATAATCAAGGCCAGTGACACGGTTACCTGGAAGTAGCTCGATCCCACCCTCAGTGAAGCTACGGAGAGCATTCTGGAGGACATCCTCGATCGCAAAGTTGAACAAGAATGGGGACAACGGACAGCCCTGGCGCACGCCACTGGTTGTGGGGAACGCCGGCGATAGGCTGCCGTAGACCCTGACCCTCCCCGAAGAATGAGAATAGAGCTCCTTCAAGATGGCGACATACTTAGGAGGGATCCCATTCCTAAGCAAGCAGTTCCAAAGAGTAGTTCTGTCCACCGAGTCGAACGCGGCCCGGATGTCCAGAAAAGCTACGATGGTTGGTCGCTGGTACAGGTGTCTGTGCTCTAATAACTGTCGCAGGACAAAAACCTGATCCACGCATCCTCGCCCCGGGCGGAATCCAGCCTGTTCCTCACGGCAACGTAACTCCCGAATGGGCGATAGCCTACGAAGGAGGATGGAAACCAGGAGTTTAGACGCGACAGGAGTCAGGGATATCCCACGATGATTGGAACACAGATTCCGTGCGCCCTTCTTAAAGATTGGGATAACCGTCGATTCACCCCATGACGCCGGGACCCGCTCCTCAGCTCATACTTTGGTAAACAAATCACATAACTCTGCTGCCACAAGATCACCTCCCTCCTTAAACAAAATCGGGTGGAGGTCGTCAGGACCAGGTGACTTGTGGCGCTTCAGTGCTCGAATTACCTCTCTCACCTCCTGGAGATCAGGAGCTGCTAAGGAAACAGGCCAAGGCGTGCAAATCGGTGTCTCAGGCGGCGAGGTCGGAGGAGGTGGCTGGCTGAACTGAGCACTAAATTGCTCAGCCCATCGTTCCAAGCGTCTACTAAGATTGGTGATCGGCGAGCCGTCGGTTTCGCAAATAGTCTCGCTCACTGTATTCAGTTTCGAACCAGTAGCTCTAATTAACTGAAACAATTTGCGAGTATTGCCCGATGCGGCTGCAACCTCCATCTCACAAGCACGTTGCGTCCACCAAACTCGCGGTCATTCCTTAAGCTGGCCTTTAAGCGGGTATTCAATTCTATCCGGGCACGGTTGTGTTCAGTGCCGGTGGGTAAAGTTCGACGGTGATCGATTAAAGCAAGTGACTGGGCCGAGATCCAAGAGCGTGGCAAAGCGCGGGTGGGTTGACAGCTTTCAGAAGTAGCACAGGACAGTGCTGCCCGAACGAAGTTCCAGTGCTGCTCAACATCAGACGGGGGTGCTTCTGCGAGCTCCCTGGTCAATGCATGATGGAACTCGGTTCTGACAGCGGGGAGCATCAAAGAGGCGGTGTCTACATGAGTTCGTCGTGCGCGTGCCTTACCCCCAAATTGGAAGTTGACTGTCGCACAGACTAGCGCATGGTCTGAGTCCACACTGGTGGTCGAGTATGAACGACAATCCTTGATGCTACCACGCCACCTGTAGCTAATAGCAATGTGGTCAATTTGAGACCAGACGTGCTGTGATGGTGAGCGCCAGGTGGCCATTCGACGCTGGGAACGCCGAAATGCCGTACTGGAGAAATAGAGGCGGTGATCGCCACAGAATGTGAGCAATCGTTCTCCGTTATCTGAACGCCCGACATCCAGCTCATACTGACCTCCAAGGTGGCGCTCGTATTCAGACAGGCGACCAACGCGAGCGTTGAGATCTCCTGCCATGATTACGACATCTGTCCTGCGTGCCTTACGAAACAAACTATGCAACTTCTCATAGAAGTTGTCCTTACTGAGATCCGCACTACAGTCCGTTGGAGCATAGGCAGAAATCACAAACAAATCCCTCCGCGTTTCGCACCGCCTGTTCACCCGACAGTGGCCACGAAATCGTGCACCGCACAGTCTGCTGTCAACGGGAATCCACTCTAAGAGTGATTGCTCAGCACGGGAGCTGAGCGCGATACGGACGCCAGCCAATCCGACAGTATATTATTATATTTGCACAATCTGATACAGATATAGTGCCGTTCAACATAAACAATGAGATGTACAAAGCGAGAAGGGGGGTACAAAGCGTTGTCATCGGCATCGTTGAACGTAGGCATGATACTACCCGGTTGCCTACACCGAAGTAGGGAATCCGGCAGAGGAAGCATCCGGGTCTCTAGAGAGGCGTAGGTGGAATCTGCTGTCTGGTTCAGCTGGTGAGACCAACTGACAGACTTCGCTTATGTCACGGAGACGGGTTTACGACAAGCAGCAGATATCAATGCCTAACGTCTCGAGCGTTCGTGCAAGGCCGGCCTGTTGTCCCGGTTGTAGCAAGGTCCGAACGTTAAACGAAGCTAACCTAAATGAAACCCGCCGGCGTAGAAGAGTTGCGGCAATCGACGGCTGTCTAGACGGCATGAGTCGTACATCAGGTAGGGAGAGCGAATCGGGGATGGTGACTTGTGGAGGAAAGGTGGTAGAAGCAATAGAAGACATAGAGTTAAGAATTTCTAGGATTGTCTTTGTCATTGTTTGGGTGTGGGCGTGATACTACCCGGTTGCCCAGCCCGAAGTAGGGGAGTTGATCTTGAGGACACCCACCTCAAGCCTTTGGCCCGAAAGCCTAACCCGCAAGGCAGCGGAGCGAGATTAAGGATCGCACCTATCGGGGCCGGATACTGTAGATACAGTTCACAAGCCATTCGCGAGGTAGAGACCAAGCAGGGACTCCCGACATCATCCCAAACCAGTCGAGCCGGTGATCCTTGCGGATTCATACGCCTCTCCTGGTATACCATGTCCGCGAGGAACAAGGAGAGTGTGTTTGTCTGGCTTCTCACCATTGACCAACCTCGTATGAGTAACTCTGAAGATGCCACGAAGACATCACCCAGTATAGCTCAATGGATCATCGAAGCACGCAAGCCGCTGCACCACGTCAAGGTCCAGTCTCGGCGCAACGGTTTATGGGATAGACTTGTCACAAGTAAAACTTGCCACTACTATAAAACCTGCCGCGATTGGAGAGGATGCCAAGTGAAGACCAGACTATAAACAAAAGAAGGTGATGGTAAGCAGCTCAACGTGGTTCTAAGGTATGAACGCGAGTAGATATTGACCTGCAACGAGTTTGTCTACGATGAACGCACGTGAGTCGGTAAAAAGACGGCGGAATTCAACGTCAACGTATTTACCACGCCGAGTTCACGGTGAATTGCGCGAATTCAATGATTCGATGGGTGGGACTCTGAAAACGTAATGTGTTGCTCACCGCGCATACACATCACTACCGGTTTCTGGCTGTTTGCCGTCATAAGGTGGAGAGTGTTTCAAGGCTCACTGAACCTAATCTTACTGTCTCCACCTGATGACGGCAAACAGCCAAAAACCGGTAGTGGTGTGTAAGTGCGGGGGATGTGAGCAACACATTACTTTGGTCATCCAGTGCAGTCAGTGGAGTCCATCTTCCAGGCTTCAAGATGTCCAAAAATCGTGTTCCCTGGCGAGCTTGCAGTAAGCATCTTTTTGTGGCGTTTGCCTAATCTTATATGCTGTCAAGTGAAGTAGCGAGGAAAGCTTGTTGTTGTGATGCAGCTGTCGCTCTACTCGTTTCACGAAACCTGATTGATTGAAGATTCCATCTGAGGTGTAAGTACCATATCCCAGTTACTTTGTGCCTTCGCTAACATAAATATCGAAGCTCTTCAAGTTCCGCCCTTCCTCATCTTTTAGGATTCTATTTTTTCGTGGTTGTTTTTGAAAGTTGAGCATTCGGCACTTGCTATCCATAATGATAACGGGACACCGAGAATGTGGTTCGGAGGTAATTGCGTTTGCATGTTTGTGATGAATAGATGAAAAATGATATTCAACGAAACATAGCGGTAGCAATTGAACCAATTTGTCGTAGTGTAATTCATGGAACACAAAGCGCTGTGAACCAAATGCTTGCTGACATCATCTGATGACAACAAACAGTCCGTAACCGGGTTACGTGAGCACAACGCGTACGTAAAGAGTTCCTACTATAGGTGTTGAGAAGCAGGTCACAGAATGAACTCATACTACAAATAGTATACTATGCATTGATTTGTTGACTAAATACACTTGCCAAGCTGTTAAACATTGTTGGGTACTGCCTAAACACAAACAAAATTCAAAGACGCTACCCAAAAACGAAAAGGAGTAATGGTGCGTGCATAAACTACTCACAAACTGTAAATCAGTAGGCGGTTTGTCTACACGCGGTTTCGGAGGTAGTTTGGGTGCATGAAGCTTCGCTCCAAACACCGATGCGCGATCTGAAACGGATGGGAGTTCTTCTCTGTTCTTAACGCGCGGTTTTTCCACCTCAGCGGGATTCGCCATGGATTTGACCATGGGATGGACCACTTTGGTTGGTTGTTCAACAGGTGCCATTGGTGGACGAACAACGGTGAGTTCAGGAGAAACGGATGGGAGCTCTTCTCTGTTCTTAACGCGCGGTTTTTCCACCTCAGCGGGATTCGCCATGGATTTGACCATGGGATGGACCACTTTGGTTGGTTGTTCAACAGGTGCCATTGGTGGACGAACAACGGTGAGTTCAAGAGACTTTCGGCTGCATGGCGAAGTCGTTGGCTTAGCCTCGGGCATGGATCCACAGACAGGCACCGCTGGTGAGAGGGGAGATGCCGTCTCACGCGAGCGTTGTAGGCCCGTGGAACAGAAAGACTTTGGACGAGGAGAAGTTGGAGATGGTGATAGATCAATCGCTTGTCCGGAAAGTGGTCTTCCGAGATTTTTAAAAGCTTCACGACGTTCCTGGACGGAGAGAGAAGTTCTCGCAGAAGAAACCTCCATCGTAATCATCGAGGGTGAGCTGAATGAAACGGTACAACACAATTCGTGTGAGTTTGATGTGAAAAGAACTTTACATAGTTGGTGAGTTAAAGGCTGAGGAGTTTTAGTGCACGGATGTGCAACCGTGCAACATTTCTGTGCTGTGCGGCTAACATAGTGCTAAATTGATTGGCCAACGTTAGTGAGCTGCATGCTGAAACACGCTTGGAGTCTCAATGCCATTATTTGTATTTTATATCCAATCTCTATCTATCTCAGCCCCCGAATCGGGCAACCCTGACCAGTTCGTACTCTCCCGCCACTCGTGGCGCATCTCTGAAGGCGGAGTGAGGCAACAATTGGCCTGATCATCGGGCTTGTGCTTCCATACCATACCATGAGAACTTTTAAGATATAAGTATGAACTCCAGTTTCCAAATGAATAAAAATAACGCTAGAGAAGAAGATAAAGGAATGCATTTCTATAAATTCGATAAATGGATGTATCGTAATATATACACATGACAAATGATCAGGTTCATTTGGCAGTGTTACGTCATACTATCGTACAAGTTTCAAAGAAAATGTAGAATCGGTCATTGGTATGCGCAAAAAGAAATGAATGGATGATTCGAGTCAGCAATTATAAATGTTGATGAACGAGGCTGTGGCTATCGCTATTGCGTAGCAGCATTGGGTTGAAAGTATCTAATAGACGCGTGGCTGGCTTGCCGAAATACCTCCACGTGGTGCCAGCTGGGTCGGCTCGGTTCTCCGAGGTCAGCGAAAGGTTCGCCGGTGGTGTCTGAGGGTGTGGTGGGTTTTCGCCTGGCAAGCGTTCTCCCTATAAAAAGCCACAAACATCCAATGATGACATCACGACGCGGCGGATGTGACTCGCCGCTCCAAAAGTCACTGCCCCTTGTCCTATCCAAGGACATTGTATGGTGCACAGGCAAAAACTGAAGTCACCAACCTATCAACGGG
The DNA here is from genome assembly GCA_013407085.1 of Atriophallophorus winterbourni. Taxonomy (NCBI): domain Eukaryota; kingdom Metazoa; phylum Platyhelminthes; class Trematoda; order Plagiorchiida; family Microphallidae; genus Atriophallophorus; species Atriophallophorus winterbourni. The sequence goes on along the minus strand of JACCGJ010011139.1, from coordinate 13,324 downwards.
GTTATCGGGCTCCGAACTGGAAATTCCCAGAAAAGGGAGTATGAACCGCTTCGTCGGTCACCGGCCACCGATAGGTGCGAACCTCTCTCGCTCCACTGCCTTGTGGGTAAAGGCTCGGGGTGGGACCCCCTAAACGAAATCTCCCCTACTTCGGTGTAGGCAACCGGGTAGTATCATGCCTACGTTCAACGATGACGATGATGTCAACGCTTTGTACCCCACTTCTCGCTTTGTACATCTCATTGTTTATGTTGAACGGCACCATATCTGTATCAGATTGTGCAAATATAATAATAAAATAATCTAATAGACGCATGTATATGTATGTATGTATGCATGAAAGCAAAGTCATAGACTGCTTGTATGTGTGCATCAGATCAGTGCCAGTGTCAATCTCTACGTACGAGCCCGGTCGTAGCAAGGTTAATGAATGAATGAATGAAAGCACAAGCCTGATCCAGGGAAAGTGCCGCACAGTCAGAGATTGCACGTGGGCTAGCATACTGTCAGGTTGCCCAGGCCTGGACAGATATGAGGAAGCCAAAAGAACAGGAAATAGAAATGGTAGTGAGACTCCAGCCTGTTTCAGCATGCAGCTCACTACCATTGGCCAATCAATTTAGCACGGTAAGGATAATAGGACTTAGGAAGCATAATGCCAATTCAAGTTGTGACCACATCAGCTGACGCAAGCATTCACGTGTATGGAACTTACGTTGGTGACGCGCTGGGTGTTGAGGCAGGCAACTGATCCGGCTCAGCATCGGGTGTCGGACAAAGTGAAGTACAGACCGCTGGCATTGCGGATTCGACAACTGATGATGCTTGAACGGGGGATCTAAATTAATATGAAAGCAAAAATGAAGTTTGACCATGAAAAATAGACAAGTGCGTATAACGGGATAGCAAACAGCGATTGTGAATAATGAGAGGTTATCGACTTAATCCAGAGAGAAGATTCTAAAGATATGGTGGGACCATAGTAATTGCTGCCTCATTCGACATAAGTTGAACACAGCTCGTTTCGTACGTTATCGAATTGTTGACGGTTAATTTTTCGATAGTTTATTAGTTTACTTGAGCACTCTATTGGATATGTGTATGCTAGGGAGTGAAAGCAATAAGATGCATGAAACAATGGAAATGGCCAGTTCTAGGTGTGGAGTGGCTGTCAGCATGAATACTCATTGTCCAATCAGAATGCAGTAGCTGTCAGTGTGTCTATCTCTGTATTGTAATTCCCATGATGATTCATATGTTTGTTGACGTGTAGTGAATACACATCTATCGCTCTGATCTTGACTTTTCTACATGATGACGAGGATGAACGACGAGAAAGCGTCGGAACTGACAACGACCGTTTTAGCGGCTTTAATGTTCGACCACCGGCAACACTCGCAATGGAAGGTGATGAAGGATTGGCAGAGAGATGGAAACTGTGGAAGGAACAGTTTAGCGACATTCGGACGTTGGCGAATCTGACGAATACCGATAACGCGTATCAAATGGTGACGCTGAGGAATGCGCTTGGTGAACAAGCGACGAAATTCATACAGTGTTTCACCTTTGATGAGAACGAAGACGTAGACGACTGGGAAACAATCTTCGCGAAGCTCGAAGAACATAGCCTCGGTCAAGCGAACCAGAGATGGAAACTGTGGAAGCAACAGTTAAGCCACTTTCGGACGTTGGCGAATCTGACGAATACCGATAAAACGTATCAAATGGTGACGCTGAGGAATGCGCTTGGTGAACAGGCGACAAGGTTCATACAGTGTTCCACCTTTGATGAGAACGAAGATGCAGATGTCTTGGAAACAATCTTCGCGAAGCTCGAAGAATATTGCCTCGGTCAAGTGAACGATACATTTGAACGATATAAATTCAATTGTCGCGTCCAAGATGCCGATGAGCCGATGAAACATGAAAGAGATCCAGAGCCTCCAAACGAAATAAATTTGCGCAACCGCACAGTTCATTTGAAAAACGGAAGGATGTGGAGTGGCTGTCAGCATGAATACTCATTGTCCAATCAGAATGCAGTAGCTGTCAGTGTGTCTATCTCTGTATTGTAATTCCCATGATGATTCATATCTTTGTTGACGTGTAGTGAATACACATGTGTCGCTCTGATCTTGACTTTTCTACACTAGGAGTGCTCACATATCCTATAATTACACAGTATAACCGGTCTATGGGCGGAGACAGTAAGGTTAGGTTAAGTGAATCTTGAAACAATGGATAAGAGATATGGTATGATGGTATAAAATCACAAGCCTGATCCAGGGAAAGTGCCGCACAGTCAGAGATTGCACGTGGGGTAGCATACTGTCAGGTTGCCCAGGCCTAGACAGATATGAGGAAACCAAAGGAACAGGAAATAGAAATGGTAGTGAGACTCCAGCCTGTTTCAGCATGCAGCTCACTGCCATTGGCCAATCAATTCAGCACGGTAAGGATAATAGGACTTAGGAAGCATAATGCCAATTCAAGTTGTGACCACATCAGCTGACGCAAGCATTCACGTGTATGGAACTTACGTTGGTGACGCGCTGGGTGTTGAGGCAGGCAACTGATCCGGCTCAGCATCGGGTGTCGGACAAAGTGAAGTACAGACCGCGGGCATTGCGGATTCGACAACTGATGATGCTTGAACGGGGGTTCTAAATTAATATTAAAGCAAAAATGACGTTTGACTATGAAAAATAGACAAGTGCGTGTAACGGGATAGCAAACAGCGATTGTGGATAATGAGAGGTTATCGACTTATTCCAGAGAGAAGATTGAACCATAATGGTCGAGTCAATCAAAGTCGTTTAGAATAAATGATTACAAGCATTGGTCAATGATCATCCACACTTGGTTTATCTTGGAATCCCCAAAAATGCAACGAAATGGTATATATGACTGGACAGTGATGTTTAGCTCTGCATCAAAACATTTCTCGTGTTTTATTCAATGACTCGTTATTAGCCACAAGTACCTTGGTGTTACAATATCCGACAGTCTTAGCTGGACCAATCATGTGACCAGAACGTGATCGTCACTTGCGTGAATGCGAGAGGTTGATCCAAAACTTTTCTTCTGAAAGTTCACATCCACTGAACAAGACCATCGTTGCCTTCAAATCTTTTTCCTCTACCCGAAGCCAATATTTTATTCCCCATTCAAGAACTAATAAATTCAGAAAATCTTTTTTTCCTTAGCTGGCACGATACACGGTATAACAATCGATGGCTGTTTCAGAGTTGAAGATGCGCCTGGCAATCTGATAACTGATTGTTGGATCACCTTGTTAATTTTCTAATTTCATTCGCATGTCTGTCTAGACATGGGTAACCTGACAGTATTTTGGCCCGCGTACAGTATTTATTGTGCGACACTGCCTGGATCAGGCTTGTGATTTTATACATTTCACTTTTTCTCAGCTTTGGGTAGAAATTAATTACTGAAAATTCGTGTACACGAATAAAGTGATTTACTTCTTCTTCTTCAAATGCTGCTGCAATTACGCCTCAATGAAAAAGCGAAGGTTTCAAACAGTTGCACACTATTGAGTTGTCAATAAAGTGAAACTTCCGTGCTTTCAGAGTAACAGTTTACCGATGTTTTAGAGTAGTCATTTCAATATGTTCTGAAAGCAGTGCTATTAAAACAGCACTGTTAGCAACAAAGATAACTCGATACGCATTGGGTGGCTGCATGTTAAGTCCCGAAATACAGATAAACACAACCCTAAAATATGCAAAACAGTGCTAAACGGGTAACAGAGAAGAGAATTTCCTGGACGAGCAAACAGCTTCAAAAAACGATATGGGAAGAAAAAAGATGAGCGCAATAAAAAGCGACATTCATGAACTCACGTCATTAATTTCCTTCCAGAACCAGGTCTGGTCGATTCTGAACTTGTGACTGGATCAAAAGTGAAAGCATCTGTACTTTCTTCCAAGGATGGGAGGCTTGTGGGAGACGTGAAGAATTTTTCACTAGTATCCAAGTTATCACCAGATTTCAGAACCATTTGAGTGCTGGGTGCACGGCGATTGAATTTCCGACTAACAGCCAGTCGATGGCGCGCAGCGGTCTCGAAAGAACAAGCTCCGAGTGCAGAAGAATCCTGTGACGGTGTGTGAACTTCGATTTTTGGCGGTGCAGCTGATACAGGCGACGTGGATAAATGATCTTCGGTTTTCGGCGCCGCTGTTTTGGTTTGAGAAATACCATAGGTTGTGCGAGGGCGCACAAATAGCTTCTGTGAAAGTTCACTCTGAGGGCGTAATCAGAGACAGATATACTAAATGTGACACAACCGGGAAAGAAGGTTATACGCTGAATGTTCCGTAAACAATGTTTTCTGGTATCATGATATTGGTATTATGGATTCCCAGAACGGAAGTTAAGTAGTACTGCAGAAGCTGATGCGGGGCTTTCGCCAGATGTAGTTCTAGGCTACAGCACTTCATTATACTGAAATAGAGGGAAGCTGGGAAGAAATGCACCATTTAGTGCGTTTTTCGATAAACGCTCTACCGACATATTTAGGCGTACGGAAGCTAAAGAAGCTCCTGTTGCGTGGAGACCGATATGTATCAAGCCCGAAGTTCGGTGTCAGAAAGTGCCGCAAAGCCTTAAAATACATGTGGGTTGAGTTACGTGTTTATTGCACGCGCAATCGTTTAATACATCTGCACTGCACATGTTGCACACCAACATTATCTGTATAGCAGTCTAGGTATAGGCAAACTGAGAGTACATCATTCCACTTGACATCTATGATATCGGGGAACTTTCGTTAACACCATACATTCATTCATTCCCACATGCTTTGCATTGCTGTTGAATACCGATTTAGCACAGTGTAACTTGCCAAAATAAATAAACTTCAAGAGTGCAAATACGTGCAGACTAACCACTGGCGTTGTTCGACGGATTGTGCAAAATGAAAGGTTACAAGTATGAGTGATGGTGTATCTTCCAATATGTTATGGAGCCGTAGGTTTTCGATCACAGCCTTATTACTCCGGATTGGGTTGATAAATTAAGGCTGAACAAGAGCCGCGAGGGTTGAAAGTGGCCTATAAAGAGATTACCTTTCGTTGTTGTGACGGATTTTATATTATGCGAAATTCTATTGGGTCTGGGAACGTAGGTAGGGCACGATTTGTGTTTATCGTCAAATGCTGGCCATCTGCGACCGATGTCACAAATGTTGTGCACAGCAGCTCGATAAATCAAGAACATTTTATGTCAGACAATCGTAGGAAAGTACATAACGTCAACAGTCTGAAACAAATATTAGTCAGTCTAGGTCTGGGTAACTTGGCAGTATCTTCGCCCACGAGTAGCCTGTGACTGTGCGGCACTGTCTGGATCAGACTTACGATTTCATACATATATACAGTCGATTTCCATTGTAAGTAGCCAAAAATAAGCAAAGTGGACTACCGAGTGATGGTGCACAAATGATTGAAACGTGGGATAAATAGCAGAATTATTTAAATTTATGTGACTATAGCTGAAACACGCCAGAAATGATAAAACATAACGACCGAACTAATAAAACAGTGTTCAAACTTGAATGCGAGACATAAAACTGGGAAAATCAGAATTATAGACCGCATACAGTTTCGCTTATTTCTTGAAAATCTATAATCTCTGCATGCAAACAAACTATGTAAAAAAATTCGACAGGTCAAGAAAGCGACTCACACGAAAATCACTTTTGGATTTCATCTCTTTGGGTGGTTCAGTCTGATCATTCTTTTCTCTATGGAAAACCGGGAAAAGAATACGTGCCAAGTGGAAAGGTAAAATAAAATGATATAACGAAATATGAAAGGGAACAGCAGTAAAATGGATACTATGATGACAAATTCAAAGCTACTGGGATAAATATGATCAAATCATTTGCTGCTTTACCTGGCATGTGTATATGATCCTACCAAAGCACAATCCTGGTAAATTCTACATAGTCTGTGATCCTGCCGGGACCTTGTTCTAATATATAAACCTGTGCTACATGAAAATGATTTCAACTACGTCTTTATTCTGATTATTCTCTATTTCTCATCTGACTAGGCCTGGGAAGTCTCTGACTGTGCGGCACTTTGCCTGGATCAGGCTTGTGCTTTCATACTATACTACCAAGTCAGCCAGATAGAAAATGATTGACATTATAAACAGCACGGAGTGAATGGTAGACGAAAAACACAAGCCTGATACAGGCAAAGTGCAGCACAGTCATAGACTGCACGTGGGCTAAAATATTGTCAGGTTGCCGAGGCCTAGATAGATACGAGAAAGTAAAAAAAGAAATGTTATTTTTGACTGCAATATTAGCAACAGTAAATAATTCTTACGAACAACGCATGCGCACTTTGCGCAAAGCGTTCAGTAGAAAATGTGATGGTAGCACATTGATCATCATTTGCAACCAACAAAATGAGACAATCGCTATTCCTCAATGTTGTCAAACTAGCAGCATTGCAATCTAAGACATAGTGCTTGATTTTAGCTACCTGTGATAGTTATCGTGTAAGTTACAGATTTATTTATTAATTAATTAACATTGGATTCATTTCGGAGCACTCACAGTAATGAACAGCAGTCGGTTACGGATTGAATGATGAGAATGTCAAATGCAGCTTGCATCATCATAATGATCAAGTCGAGCCGGTATGGTATGGTATGAAAGCACAAGCCCGGTCCAGATAAAGTGCCACACAGTTAGAAACTGCACGTGGGATAAGATACTGTCAACAACCAGAACTTCCTTTAGCCCCCTTGAAAGCGTCGCCTATTCCGAAAATTCTGATATCGTAATACTTTCGGGGGCAGAGTAAATTGCTTTATTATTGCTGAATTGTGCATCGTAATGATTATTATCATGGACAGAATCACACCATCAGGTAGTACGAAATGCTTAACTGCCAAGTAACAACGAAAGAATGAACTTCTAGATAAATGAAAGGATGGGACTTAAACAGTTACAGAATCTATACAAGAAATAGAGCCGACACCTGGGGATGAGGAAAGTGCAACTCGAATGAGACATGCAGCGAAACATTTTTGTGAACGAATCGGGTGACAACAACGTAAACCTTCCTTACGGCCTAAATGTCATGCATTTTATACAGTTCTATTGAAAGTCTGTGTGTCAACATGGAAGATAAAAGAAACAATCCAACAACACAGCCAGTAAGCATAATTCTGAGCAATTTCTCCGAGAGTAGGATGTCACTGGGAATTTCGATCGCGCGGATGTGAATCAGGAAAACAAGACGGCTAAACATCATCACCAATTGCGATTGTTCGCTAGGACAGTCATTTTGCAAACGTGATTTCATGCTGAGCAAAATAAGTAAAGCTACCAATGATGTGCATTAAAATCAAATTACGCACGCGGAACCAGAAACAAGTGCCGCAGTAGGAGTGAAATCAGAGGCAAGTGGCCAACCAAATAATTATAATCGGTGACCGCGATAAGATACTGCAGCGTCATTTAGTGTACTTCCTACTCTGTATTTTTGACAATACTCTCTTCCCTGTACAATAATCAAAATTATACAATTACAATACTCCAGGTTACTAAAATCTCGTCATCATGATGCAGACAAAGTGACAAGCAACTTAGGCCCACATTAACCACCATAATAACTTGATTTGACTCCGTGCTAAATTGAATGGTATAGGGTACTAAGCTGCGCGCGAAAACACCTTGGAGATTTACTGACATTTACTCATATAGCTGACTAGGCTCGAACTTGACAGAATATTAGCCCACGTGCAGTCTATGACTGGGCGGCACTTTGCCTTGATCAGGCTTGTGATTTCACACACATTTGTTAGTTCACACATAGTATCCGACAGTGCGGTACGTTGTCTGTACCCAGGTTTGTGATTTCAAACATTGATTCAAGGCAGTAACATTAGTTTACGTTTACAAAAAAGTTATTTACAGGTTGTAATTAAATTTGAAATGAATGAGCTGAATCTAAAGCAGACGTAAATTTCAGCATTCACACATCTGAGTAACGAAACATACTTGACGGAAACACCTGAATCAGAACATTTTCGTTGAAGAGCTTCGTTTTTGCATATATGATCACCACATAAATGTTCGTGCGAACAACTCGTTTGTACACCATCTTCCTTGCGATGAAACGCACGAGAAACGCGAACCTTCAAACGCCCCATTAAACCCACTTTAAAACAGGTTAAGCATGCACAAACAGTTACCCTTATTCGATTCCAATCCGTTGTCATTTTTTTTTAATTTCTTATGCAATCTCAATTTAGCGCGTGGCTTATCAGGCTCTGCCATCGAGAATTGAGAACCAAGGAAGAGTTAGGTCATAATATCAAACAAGGCGCGCGAATAAAAGCTCTAGTTCAAGTTCAAGTTCAAGTTGCATATGGCTGAAGGTGGCTAAAAGCCAATCACGCGCCCAGATTTCCTTCGACGGTATGCGGTTGAGCACCCGGCACTTCGATATCGAGTATACAGTTCGTACTTTTCACACGTTCTTGTTTCCGAATATCTGGAAAGTAAGGTAGGGTTTCTCTTCACCAGCACGGTGAGAGGTCAGCTATTCAGGAAACAATGCAATAATATGCGTGAACAATGTGTGGTGTATGAAATCACTAGCCTAGTTGAGGTAAAGTGAAACACAGTCATAGACTGCATGTGGGCTAATTTACTGTCAGGTTGTCCAGGCCTAGACAGATATGATAAAATGTAAAAATACGTTTTTTGTTTGTTTTTTTAAGTATTTCTTAGACAATGTGCGGAAATATGGTAGACCATTTAACGTCTAATTCCCTTTTAAAGCTCAACACATTTGGGAGGCTTACTATACAATCTGGGAGCTTGTTCCAGAAGTTGACCACACGGTTGCTGAAAAAGTGCTCACGTGCCAGCAACCTGGGCCTACTCTTAAGAAGTTTCATGGAATTACCCCTTGTAGCTGCTTTAGGTGCAAGTTTAAGGATTTCAGTAATATTATCACCTGTAAGACCCTTTAGAATCTTGAAGGCTTCTATTAGGTCACCTCGCAGCCGCCGTCTCTTTAGTGAGAACAAACCGAGGTCCTTGAGTCTAGCCTCATAAGTTTTACCTGCCTGACCCTCAACCATCCTAGTCGCAAGGCGCTGGACCCTTTCGAGACATGCTATATCCTTTTTTAAGTACGGTGCCCAGGATTGAACGCAGTACTCCAAGTGAGGCCGCACGACTACTTTGTATAAGGGAATGAAGATTGAAGGTTTTCGGCAAGATAACGCTGAGCGAAGTCTGAACAATTCTCTGCGAGCCTTGTTTGCAGCTTCGGCACATTGAGTAGCCCATTTAAAATCGCCTGTTATAGTAATGCCAAGATCCTTCACTTTCTGAGCAGCCGCTATTCTGATAGTTCCTTCACCAACTTCTAGTTGGGTTGTCGCTAAATCAGTCGTCAGAAGACAGCTCTTCCCCAGGTTTAGTGGCAAGTCCCAGGTCTTTGTCCACTCGATTACTTTTTCTAAATCAGAGATAAGCGTATCTCTACTGTCGGTTCCTAGGATCTTAACATCATCAGCAAACAGGAAGCAGCGTGAACTCAAGCACGCTGCCAGGTCGTTTACAAAAATAAGAAAAAGTAATGGACCAAGCACCGAGCCTTGAGGCACTCCACTGAGAATCAGTGATTCCTGCGAGCACTCCCCTGCAATTCTAACATAGTTAGTGCGATTAGTTAAGAAGCTGTCTAACCATCGATGTAGGTCACCTGTGACGCCACACATACTTAGTTTGTGCAGAAGGTACCTATGGTTCACCGAGTCAAATGCCTTTTGAAAATCAAGATAGCAGACTTCGACTACTCTCCCTTCATCGAGGCGTAATGTCACTTCGTCCAGAAAGCTTAGAAGATTGGTTAGGCAGGACCTTCCTTTCCAGAATCCGTGCTGGGCATCGGATAGTAAGGAATTGGCTACCAAATGTTTACATACCTGGTGCCGAATGATTTTTTCCAAGCACTTGCAAAGAATGCTTGTCAGGCTTACTGGCCTGTAGTTGCGTACATCCGAGATGGGACCCTTTTTGTATATGGCTATTACCGCCGCTCGTTTCCAATCATCCGGTAGTATACCCTGTAGTAAGGTAGCTTCGAAAAGATTTCTGATTGCAAGGCTAACTCAGTACTCAACATTTTCTGGGTAATCGTTGAACGATAAAAATATGGCAACAAGTATGTCGAAAAATTTGAACGTAGCAAAAAACTTCAAGCAAATTGAAAATTCGTCCGCGGCCAACACGGAAGAGAACATGTCCTTTACCTTTCCGATCCCACCCGCATCCCCAACTCACGTGAGTCAACCACACGAACTTTCTAGTGAATTTGATTTTCATGTTCCCTCGTTTCGTATTCCTACTATGCATTCTTCATGTTTATCAACAATGGTTTCCAGGCCGGCCCAGGGAATTAGAGAGGATGCTCTGAGGGACCATTATGAACTATGGGAAGAAGAGTGAGTATAGTGGAGGAAGAGTTGAGAATTAAAAAAGTACGACTAGCTTGGGAGAAAGCAAAGGATTTATATACAGGACCAAGTATACAGTCGGGTGATCTAATCGCATTAGAATTTTTGCTGCAGCAGATTCGAAGTTGTAGCATTAGTGTTTCGCTGCCTAACCATGTCGCGCATTTGATTGCTTAACTAAGTTGCTTAAAATTGTAAAGCGATTACTCAAGCCACTACAGATGAAATGGGCTGACGTGGCGGAGTCTCTCATGGCTTTGAACAAAGAGCCATCCTTTGAAGACTTTATGGCTCTGATAGAGAGACGAGTTAATTTAGCTAGTACAGAATATGCCCCCCTGGCTTTTGAAACCAGGTTATCTTCCACTAGTCTTGCTGACATTCCTAGAGTAGATATAACTAGGTGGCCTCACGTTAAAGATGTTTCACTGCATTCTCTCACATCGAATCATGTAGGCATCCCCATAGGTTGTGACGTCTCGGATGCGAGTTGCGGCTCGGAAAGTAGAGTTGGTAATGATCGAGAACCATTTGCTACTAAGACACCTTTGAGTTGTGTTTTAAGAGGATCAACGGGTCAACAAGTCATGCCACCGCCTTGCGTCAACGTAATATTGCGAGAACAGTCGAGCATCGAGACAATGCTGACCCCATTTTGCGACTCAGAATTTCCAGACCCTGTAGACTCTGAGTCGTCCCAACCTCCACCCGATGATATCAAGACCCATAACAAAGTAGAGCCCTCACTTTATGTTCCATCGGAGCACAATCCTGCAGATGTTGCGTCCAGAGGAATAGAGTCCAGACCGGATAAAAAACTCAAGTTTTGTCTGGATGGACCCGAGTTCTTATCAACGGATAAAAGAAGTTGGCCTAATGAGCCCCTTCCGGTAATTGATAATAGTACAATAGAACTCAAGAAAGTCGGTGCCGTAAGCAGTAACTTAACAAATCTGCAATGGTTCCATAACCTGGTAGCACGCAGCCGCGGGTGAATAAATTTGTGGAGAAAAATTTCTTGGCTAAGCAAGTTGAAAATATACATCCTTGTTAAGATGCACTGCAGAATGGACCTCGCTTTGTACATCGATATTATTAAGCCCGATGAGCTTAAACGTGCCATTGCAGACATTATACGTTTGTTGAATCTGAAACACTTCCCAGAGGTAACCGAGCACAATAAAATGCCAAAGCAGTTACTCGCTCTCAAGCCAGTTGTAGTAGAGGACGTTATCTGCCTAGAGGGCAGAGTATCTAAAATGATGGAGAAATGGCTAACCATTTTAACAAATAAAGACGCAGTCACCGACTTGATAATACACCACTTAATATGTGGACAATCTGGAGCTTCACACGTGCTTTCTCGTATTCATTGGGAGTACTGGATCATAAAGGGAATGGCGGTAGAAAGACGAGTTTTGCGTTCGTGTATGGAGCACAGACGCCTGCATGCTCTTCCTTGCCATCAGGCCATGGCGCTTGTCCCGACGTTTAGAACCGACAGGGTTTACAAGCCTCATATCTGTCTAGGCCTGGGCAACCTGACAGTATCCAAGCCCGTATGCAGTCACTGACTGTGTTGCACTTTGCCTGAATAAGGCTCGTGCTTTATTGCTTACATGCCTTGAGTCACACCGGTGTTGATAAGTTCGGTCCCTTCCGTATTAGGAAACGTTGGAAGCCTAAGTATCTTCCACCGCTGCAAATAACTCGTAAGTGGCTTAAGCCATTTCTAACGAAGATGAATTGTCCCCGAAGTAAATGGCCCATGAGGATGGTAATTGTTACCCTTCCGGGACCTGACGGCTTCGTTAGACAGGCAACAATTAAAACTGCTGACTGCTTAATAAGTAGGGACGTTAGATCACTCTGTCTACCTGAAGGGACAGAGGACAGGTAGAGATTTGTCGGAATGTTGCTCATTGACGATGGCGCATGAATACATAGTACCTCTGTAAGAAATTTGTGGTAAATAGTAAATATAGACGGCTTCGGCCCTTAAAGACGCACCTGTGTTAAAGGGTGCCAGTGCGCATGCACTATGAAGACATTATGATATAAAATGGATGCTCATGCGCAGTGCGGTAGGGCTGTCACTTTGTCGAGCGTTACCTACAATGCGTACTTTCATAACCGAGACAGTGTATCAGGTTGTCAACAGTTGTTTCAGTAAACTGTTGCCAGAAGCTCTTTATCCTATAGAAATATTTTATCGCAGGCCATGATTGCACGCGCACCCATGCGTGGTGCATTCATTGTATTCGGCCACGGATCACATGTTCATGCATGCTATTATCCGGCGATAACGGACCAAGAAGCATGCGCCCCATGCGTGATGCACCCCTTGAAACCGATGAACACCAAATATGCAAATGAACATTGCTATAACTTCAACGGGATAAATTGAGCTTGGCTCAGTGCTACCAGCATGACAACTGTACAACTGCTAAAATGTCGAACTATCGAAGGTGCCTCCCATGCTTAGCTCATGCATCAAATGTTCGGAACATTTGAAATTATAGACGGCTCCGGCCCTTAAAGATGTATTGTTGACATGTGAAATTGTTTATAGATGGCTTTGACCTTTTGTTTCCAAAACATACGCATGGTAATTAAATATGAGGTACAAGACTTGTGTGGTTATGCCCAAGCATCGATGAGTGACATTCTTATTACCGGGTCGTCAGTGAGTGCCGTCGTGGTCGCTAATATTATTTAATTCTAATTACTTATAAGTAGTTTACTTCAATTTTGTAGATGGGACGTTGTATTCGTTCTGAATTGCCACATGTACAGTGTAGGGTGT
>JACCGJ010011137.1:0-16300 GCA_013407085.1 Atriophallophorus winterbourni | reverse complement strand
AAATGATAACGGCTCAATTTATTTGGCCAAATGATAGAAGGGATATCCGCAGTTGGGCCAAAGCGTGTCGTGAATACCAATTTAAGGTCATTGATGTGTATGAGAAAACAGGACATTTTTAGCGAGTTGCATTTAAAATTTCTGGAACAACGGGAACAATTTCAAACATGACTACAAAATATTCTGGAAATCTAACCCGGTTCTCTCTCGATTTTTATATCACAATACTAATACAAATTTAATTCCTCTTTATTTGTATATACCTCAAATTCCTGTGTAATGATAAACTTAATCAAATCTAATCATGTAAGTAAGTATACTCCGTTCGTCGGATGTGACACCTCAATATCCTATTGCTTTTTGAAGAATTCGATGAAAATTCCATTTATATTTTTTTACTAATTTAAAATGTACTTGCATAAAATTTTTTCATGTAAGACGAATATAAACCTGAGGTAAGGTACAACTGCGAACAAGCATAATATTTTCATTACTAGACACGGAATCACAAAGTGATAATTGGCCAAGCACTCAAGGCGCGCTTTTGAATGACCAAATTAATGTGTTGCTCACATCCCCATTCCTTACACTCCAATACCAGTTTTTAGCTGTTTGCCGTGGTCAGGTGTAGACAGTAAGATCAGGTTCAGTGAGCCTTGAAACAGTGGTAAAGTACTAAAAAAAAGTTATAATTTTATGCCGCTGTTATATTGTATTCGTACAACGAACCTTTATAACTTTGTTCACCACTTTACAACTGTTTCAAGGCTCACTGAAACTTATCTTACTGTCTTCAAATGACGACGGCAAACAGCCAGAAACCGGTAGTGGATTGTATGAGATGGGGGTGTGAGCAACACATTATTTTGGTTATCCATAGGCGCCCCGAATGCTTGACCAATAATCACTTTGTGATTCCGTGTCCGAACATTGTGGTTCGTTTTATAAACCCTATGTAACAGTGGCATACAATTAAAACTTTGTTAACCACTTTACCACTGTGTCAATGCTCACTAAAACTGGCCCTACTGTCTCCATCTGACGAAGGCAAACATCCAGAAACCGGTAGTGGAGTGTAAGGGATAGATATGTGAGCGACACATTACTCTGATTACCCATAAGCGCATTGTGTGTTTCATCAAAAATAACTTAGTAATTCCGAGTCTGAACATCGTGGTTCGTTGTACCAACTCTACATAACAGTGACACAGAAGTATTACTCTGTTGACAGCTTCACCACTGTTCTAATGGTCAATAAACCTGATCCCACTATCTTCACCTGACGACGGCAAACAGGCAGAAAACGGTGTTTAGGTGTTAGGGATAGGAATGTGAGCAACACATTACTTTAGTCATCTATAAGCGCCTTGGGTGCTTGACCGAGAATCATTTTGTGATTATGTGTGTGAACATCGTGGTTCGTTGTACCAACCCTATATAACAGTGGCATACAAGTATAACTTTGTTTACCAATTTACCACTGTTTGAAGGCTCACTGAACCTGATCTTATTGTCTCGACCTGACGAGGGTAAACAGTCAGAAACCAATCGTGGAGTGTAAGGGTTTGTGTTGTGAGCAACAGATAACTTTGTCATTCATAAGTGCCTTTAGTGCTTGACCATGAATCACTTCGTGATTCTGTTTCAGAAAATCGGGGTTAGTTGTACCAACCCTATCTAACAGTGGCATTTTAGTATAAATTCTTTCACCATTTTACCACTGTTTCAAGGCTCACTGAACCTGATCTTACTGTGTCCGACTGATGACTATAAACAGCCGGAAACCGGTAGTGGTGTGTATGGGATGTGGATGTGAGCAACACATTACTTTGATCATTCATGAGCGTCTTGTTGGCTTGACCCAGAATCAATTTGTGATTCCGTTTCTTAATATCGTTGTTCGTTTTACGAACCCTATAACAGTGGCATACAAGTATAACTTTGTTTATTACTGAACCTGATATCACTGTTTACACCTGAGGACGTCAAACATTCAGAAACCGGTAGTGTAGTGTATGGAATGGGGATGTGAGCAACTCTTTACTTTGATTTTCCTCACTAATTTCGGCTGAATTCGATTGGATTACTGTCCACCGCGTAAACATTCAAATGAGTATTGTGCATACAATCCGCGTATTCGTGAAATCGTGTAGTATGTATTCTGGTTTTATTATCCTGCTTATCAGATTTGCGGACACCAAGGGAGATTAATATGAATATATATGAATGAACCACAAACATGTTCATAATTGTTATTAAGAATCAATCTATCACAAATTTTATTTTTTGTTCAGAATGTCTTCCACGTATCGAGAAAATTCGTCAATTTTTCTAAAATTTTATAGTAACGTTATTGTGTGGCAGAATTTACTCTCAATCTCAGTTTGAAACATATGCGATTAATTTTATCGCACAATTTTTTCTAGGTCACGACACCTTCAAAACTGATGTGTGCACGATTTTCAAAAATCAATAATTCGTTAGATTTAGCGGGAAGCGCTAGTTCTACAACTGTTCTTGCGAGGAAGTTTTCTAAGTTTTGAGTGTGATTCTCACACGTTAACCTTTACCAAAGTTTAAAGTGTCGCGAAATCATGCGAGCAGTGTGATGTTTGCTCCACGACGAAAAACTAAGACTTGATATATTTTGTTAAGTATCAAATCAGAGGTATCATGAATTTCATAACGATATGTTATTTATTGGAATAAAAAGGATTGTAAATTATGAGAATGTTTGAAATGGTCATATCCCGGTAGCATAAAATCACTTAAAAATCATATAGTTATTCCATCGAAACTTTTTTTCAAATCACAGAGTCTCCAAAAAAGTATTTTTGTGAATAAGACGGTTAGTCTATACGTTTTAAATCTGAAGTAAATTCATAAATATTTTCACTTCTCCACTTTGGTTTACTCCCCATTTATTGGAACAATCTTAGGAAAGTGATAATAATCCTATCCGAAGTTAATTGTCATTCAAACATGATAAGCAGAAATGGGCTACGCATTATAAGGACAAGATATAAATACACATAATTTTGTCTCTCACAAATAAATCCTCAAGTCGACAACATCATTTAAAGCTGCTCAATGTTAAAATTTTTGCCTTACACATATTTTTATTAAGTGTGTTATTGGATTCATCTATTGAAAGTTGGCATGCAGAATACAAACCTTGTACTAAGATCTTCCAGTTTGCAATTCCGGCTACTATTGAAAGAAAGCAAAATGTAAAGCCGTTTTATCCTGTAAGCGTTATTAAGGAAGTGCTAGTGATTGATGTTTCAGGATTTCAAAATGTCATCTCCTACTACGTGAACACTAAGTTATACTTTTCATTGTGGTAACAGTAAAGATTTATGATTTATATCTGAGGTAGTATTAATAGTACAAACTCACGGGATAAGGGTGCAACTTATATGAATAATAATTTAACAATTTAATTTCATTTAGTTTAAAATGAATTCATACATATTGTCGATTTGGAAATGGGTGTACCGTTGACATTTTACCAAGAGATTTCAATAGAAACATAGATAAATAGGCTCCTGTATAACGCAAGAGCATGAAATGCCTAAAAGACGAATGACGGTATTCACGAACTCCTGATGATTTGGGTTCAGGTAGACATCACGTTTCGAGTGACAACATCTTCAGAAACATCAAACGATTAAAAAAACCGAGCGTTATCAAGTGAAATCCAATTCTTCAACTTCTGGCAAACAAGACTCTCGCAGTGAGCGCTTTAGTTGTAATGAATTCAGGAAAGTTCATTTTTTTCCATTATGCATTATAAAAGCATTTGTCCAATCACCTTATGTTATAAGATTCGTGGGCAAATGCGATTAGTATAGAAATGGTTGATCTGTGCGATGAATCGAGTATCTATATTTCAGTGGTCATGAAAGTTGAGTATAATCGTGTTCAATGTGTGACTGATGACCATAAGCCAGATGTTTGGCATGGTCAAACATTACAAGATAGCTGATATGTATAAATTCGGTATAGTCTAATTGTCCCATGGAGTTGTGATTTGAGGAACGTAATTAACGTTCTGTCGGGAACGTGTTGTTTCTAATAGTCAGATATAATATAAAATTGGTTTGAAATCATTGAATAATTACTGTGAATTTGTGCGAGCAAAGAACTTTGAAATGAAAAGATTCACAAAGCTGAAATAGTTTAAGTATTTACCGTTATCTAATGTTCATGACATTATAATTCTGATCGTAAATTTTCTAAATGATAAGTGCGAACGACACGATCCTGGTCGTGCGACGTGCGGTATAAACCAAGGCATGCACATCTGAATTTATTTTAAACATATGGGATTGACTTTTTCCGCTCGTGTATCGAGTTTTGTATCTAATAGTTTCTTAAAAAGTTAACTTGTTTCCAATTTTTAAACGATTTGAATGCAAGCGGTTGTTAATTATGGTACCCCTACACAATGCATGCAAAAACGCATAACCCTTTTTGGGTGATGTATAAGATCAAGTTTATCTATTTATTGGAAATTTATTCAAAGTAAACTCTTCAGAATTGTTCCAAAGATCGTTTGGTAATAACCGGTAAAACAACTACACATTTATTGACAAATTTACACGATAAACTTTTCATCAAATTTCCTGACTAACAAACATGAAGATCTATCATCGATGTATTATACACAACTGAACGTCATATGCATAGTGTATGAATAAGGGGTTAATATAACTGTAACATTTTGCGCATAGGAAAATTGAAACTTGATCTTGGTGTGTCCACCTGATCACGTCCAACGGCCAGAAACCGTAGTGTTGTGTAAAGAGTGGGGATGTGGGAACCAAACTAAATTACAAATGATTTTTCCTGCAGTGAGGCCTGTTGGGAAAAATAATGATTTTCACAAAGAAGTTATCTTTATACTTGAAATACATTATCTGCGAAAAATGAAAACTTACTTAGGATCAATTTCAGTAGCTGAGTAACAAACCGACTACTAAAACTCGTTAATAACATATCGTGGATACGTGGGTGGAGGAAGTACATCTGATCCGCGCATTGTGTTCAGACATGTAACGTGTTAACCAAACAAGCATATTTACATTGAGATTTTATATACGTACACGAGCTAAAGCTCTTTCTTTCTGATATCTAATGTGAACAAGACAGTCCACACAGTAACCGCAAAGTGTTTTGACTAGAACAAAATATTTCCAAATCTCACGTTCATTGTTGAAAACATAATAATCTCTTCTGCAAAAGTCCTCAAACCTCGCAGTGTAGACTATTTTGGAATACGACCATTTTCCAGCAAATTAGTAGGCGCTATCCACATTGAGTGGACAGGTTCTACAAATCGATTGACTATTCTGGAACAGGAACCTTTTCGATTTATAGAAAGTGTAATTCGTCATTAAAGTTTCTTAATAATCTGACAGATATATTTTTTTGAGAATACGTTTCTATCAATTTGTCTGAGGATGTTATCATTTATTCCAGCTCATATGAAAACATGAAAGACCATCCAAAAATCTTTTTTTCGAGGTAAAATAATAAGCAATTTCACTATTTTCAGGCTAAAAACGTACTTTTCGAGTATGATGAAAATATATTCCGTGAGGGAAATATCTTGTGAAATTGCTCATTTATTCATAGTTGTGCTGTACTATGGATATTTAAATCACAGGTATAATCTATTAGGTTCAGAAAATCGTATTGTAGAGGATTGTACAACGTGTGAGTTTAAAATGTCCATGAAAAACAAACGCGCACCGAATGACTACATTCCGGTAAAATTATGGTATATCAAAAGTCAATGTGCGGTGCAAGTGCTGGGTTTTGAAGCGGAGTGAAAGAGGTGCTCCTGCCTCCTTTCTAGTTCACAATTCTAGAATAAAGTATTGTATTCATAAGAACTCGTCAACAGCCATATTATCTAATTTACGATGCACCAGTCGATCCTCCAAAGTGCGGTCGCGAATATCGCCAACATGTCTAGTTGAACTGCGATAAATAATCTCATGCTGTTTTATATTATTTTCAGGCCACAGTGTATAACACTGATTAATCACGAACTCAGTTTACGTTATTATTTAGGAGCAGAGCTTTAGTCTCATGTCAAAAACCTAATTATATATATAGAAACCTATCTGGAATGCGTCTCCGCATTGCATCCTGGTCCACAAGTTTGCACTCATACAAACAATAACTTTCTATTCTTCTATAAAAATCGAAGCTTGTACAGGAAACAACATCATTTACTTATTTTTATCATTTCGTATTTTATGAAGTTGAATTAAAGGATTTTTTAAAAGACCAGCTACTCAATTCATAGTTCTCTACCTGCAAGATAATCAATGCTTCAGTTTATTTGCATCCGAAATTTAGTGCCTTCGCAAAAAGAGCTATTTTTGCTAGGACAAGGTAAGAATTGTCATTGATTTACAGCGAAAAGACAACTGAATACCTGTAGGACATTTTTATGTGCATCGTTTCAATAAGACTTCACATCAATGATACGTACTTTTGCTTCATTGAATTAGCTTCGCAGCCGGGTAAATATACATCTAATAATGCAAACTCCTAAAAATTTTAAAGCGATTAAAGAACAGGCCTAGAAATAAAGTGCCTTTGAAACGTTCAAGTAAGAAGTATGCACGCAAATACTATTATACATTCGTTTATTGTCTCCAGTGTGTTAGTCAAATAGTGGTTTATGAACTTTTTCTCTAAATTTAACGTTTAATTTATTATGTTATCAACCTCTCAAAGCAGCGTTTCAGTATGAAAAAAATAACTTACTTTTCCGTAGCACCACAAATGTTAATGTTTATAACTAACCAAAGTATTTTACATGACTCACAAACTTAATAAACGCTGTCCCCTTGATCAATTACTCTGATATCAAATATTATGCACGACTAGCCTTACGTACAGTATGTTCAACAAATTAAGCGAAATTTATTCAGTGTTCATGTCATCCGATAAAGTAAATCTATCTGAGCTTTAAACCCTTTTCCAGCATTCACTTACTTACAAGTAATGCAATTATAATTGAAAGCCACGAGCTATATCTGAATTCAAGAATTTCAGGCAATGCTTTAAATTTGTGCATCGTTATTGAATGAGATATTTTGGCTTTGGAAATTCATGCATCCATGCATAAGCATCAATATACGGAGAGTAAGCTCACGTTTGTTCTCATCATGAAGCTTTTCTGAAAAAAATTATGAATTATCCTAGTTTTAAAATCGCTACCCAATATAAACCATATTTGCATGCATTTTCACAAAATATTCCCAACGAATATTCGCGTGTTGGTTGAACGATTCGGGTAAGGGCACTATGATAACGATACGGATAAATTCTTTCTATGCAAGAAACATCAATTCTCAGTTGTTGGCCTCCTTTGGTCGATGTAGACTATGGATGTAGATCGCAATCGCCTGGGTGTTCATGTTCTGCATCTTTTGGAATGAATGAACAGTCCGATTCGGGAGGAAACATCTCTCCCGCAGCGCTGGAAACGAAAGTCAAATCTCGGTTGTATTGCATCGGTTGCACGCTGGCGGTTTGATTTGCATGCGGCAGCCAAGTAGTCTATCTGATCCTTCTCAGCTGGCAGACGACGCTTTACACAATGCCTTCAAAGTGTGCGTTCAAGAGCAAGTTCTTCCCAACTCGCGTGGTAAATGCCGAGAGCTTTCAAATCTCTTTCGCGAACGTCTTTTTACCCCACGTGCGGTCTGACAGTGGTCGACACTGCCTTGAAGTAGAGCATTTAGTACTTCGGTAAACAGGTTAATCAACTCTTAAAAATGGTTCCTAGAACGCCCAATGCATTCGAATATAAAAACACAAAGTCAGTCGAGTGCTTGGCTAGAAATAACGTTGTGATTTTTATTTGAAAATCGTGGAATTTGTAAGAATCTTATTCAAAATTTCCGTACAAGGATATCATTGTTTACCAGGGTATCGCGGTTCACATTCTTTCATTCGTAACCGGATAACGGCAAACACCCTAAACCCGTAGGATTGTATAAGTGATTGTAATGCGAGCTCCACAATATGTTGTCGTCGTTGATATTACGAATCTGTTATAATCACAGCAATTTTCAAATGTAATATTGAATGTCTTCATCTGATCAAAGTTTATTTATGTGTGCAAGGTCACATTTAACGCAATGATATGCACAAAACAGTTGTTTGTTCTCTATGGTTGCGTGTGTGCGATCGAATGTTTAGTAGTTATTTCAAAACAAGTCTGACTATATGGAGAAATTTGATAGCCAGAAATAAAATCGAATTACAAAATCGTTGAGATAGGAATAGGGGTGAAATCTGAGGTAATATTAGACCAAATCTCAACAGCGCGGAGATCGTATGAGTAAAATAATTGCCTGTTTAGTATAGAAATAGTATGCTTAGTTGAGGTCAAATTATCTACAATGGTGAAAGGTGGATGGTGAAACATTTCGGATTATTAAGGTATGTGTTGTAATGTTGGCGCAAAAACAATACTATTATTTGCAGAATCAAAATATAGACATACCAACACACTAATGTTTATCACAGTACAAAAACGTGTAGGAATGCCCAAAAGGTGAGACATTGACGCGATTGATGAGCGCAGAAACCAGGAATCCTATCGAATCCTATCGCTAATATAATTATGATAAGAATAAAACCGTGTACATTTTGTTTAAAGTCATGCATCTGCAGCATTACATACATTGGTGAGTTCATTTTCATCATTAGTAGATTCAATGCTGCAACTGATGCGCATTTAGCAAGTAATATAATGAAAGTTATGCGTTCCAGAGTGTGTTGAAAGGTTCGAACATCAGGTTTTGTGACAACCCATCATTAGCAAATCCTTTGAAATATTCGAAATGTTTATCACATAGGTCCACATTGGAAGCACTGGACTCGAGTTTCTCTCTCATCTGAGCTCATTAGCAGTGTATATCCTGTCTCTGGACAGGGTAGAACCGAGGACCATCACCATTGTATTATCACGCCTTACGGACTGAGAGGCCTTTAAACGTTTGACCGAATGCGATTGAGACGTCATGAAATAGTCTCCAGACTGGCACATTAGAGTTTTGACTTATTTCCGACCAGTCAATAAGAATAGAGCAACTTTTGTGTTGGTCGTACGATCAATCTTATCTCCCAGACATGTATTCCCATCTGTGTAAGATAACCCCGATTTAAACTGATGGGTATTATTGTTCCAAAGTGTTTATTGAGTTTGTTTTTATGTTTTGTGACTACTCATCAGTACCAATTTCCGTTAAATATCCACAAACATTATCACAACGTTCATCATTGAAATCATTGGACTTGAGTTTCACCCTCATTTATGATCAACAACAGTGCACAAACTGGTTTGGGTGTGATTAAAACCAAGTACAATAACAATTGTAGTCTCACGACATACGTCTTGATCATCCACACACCGTTTGACCAATTGCGTTTCAGCCTTCATGAATGTGTCTCCAGACTGGCGTATTTAGGTAGCATCATATGACCTACCGATCTGATCTACTTGACAGGTCTTCCCATCGGATGCACTGTAAGCTAACACCGAAATAAAACTGACCAGTATTATTGTTCCAGATTGTTTGGTGACGTCGTTCGAAAGTGATTCTATGTGAAGTTTCCCCGGCCTTGTTTTCGCTATATATATTATGGTGTCCGTTTCATCATATGCATATTAAACTAACAACTTGATTATAGTTACACTTGATTGTAAATTATACATATATTGATGGTGGCTCTCCATTATCAACAACCCTATGAGGAGGAGGCAATTGTCATCTAGCATTGTATCTAAAAAAACGGTAACAATATAAAAGAATTCTTCGAATACAGACAGGAGGTACAGCTGGTCATATAATAAGATATCATATAATCGTTTTCTCGAGCTGTACACAAAAGCGCATTGTTGGTAAATTGAAAGAGCATTCTAGCGTGCAATAAACGTTAATGAACGTGAATAGCATGTATATATACGTTATTAAATATAAATGAACATTTTAGAGAATGATATTGTATTTCTGCAGTTGTAATCGAGCAGCTGGTCCTGACAATCTTGTTAAAATTTGGTTTCAAAGTTTTTCTAGCATTAGTTCTTGCATAAATTATTCAATCCTGCGCTGCAGATATGTGGTTTCTCCTCAATCGGATAGTATTTTCATTTTAAAAACTGTGAAGTATCAAAGTGACATCCATGGAATGAGGCCGTCAGCAGTCAACACTCAATGTGCAACTATTTGTTCGCGTTATTTATTGTACAAAATGTCGGTGGGATGAAACATTCGTTTATTCGGTGTATGACTAACTGTTTTTTGTGTTTACCCAATGCAGTTAGCCCAGTCGATGTTACACGCGACTTTCAAATTTATTTTAGTTTAATTTACACGCAGTTTATAGAACAAACTTCATTTAATCAGCATAGAATAAATCTACCTAATAAACGCAATAAACATCAATAAAATAAGTAAAATAGTAATATGAGACGCGCGAACTACTTCACGCATCTCTAATTATAAAACGCACAGAATCTGAGTTAACGGAACATTGCATATTATTTGGTAAATACAGCACCACTATAACAAACAACGTTTTCGCAGCATTGATAACATGATTCAGACGGTTAGAACAATTTCAGAATACGTCTGTCACCATACTATAAACGTGACGGACCATTTCGAGAGAAGTATGATGGAATAAATTAGGTCTAATCGGTAAGCAAATCATAGGAATCAATGACCGTAAACTTTCTACGCCGAATCCTCGTAATGAACTACGGCTTCTTCAATCAGATGAGACTCCGATTACAAACACTGCGGCAATCCCAAAAAGCGATCAATTAACGAAGGTTCGTACAAATAATTGAGCTTTTAACTTCACAATCAATTGCCTATATACAAACGCACAATGCACAGAACCTTTTTTAATATTAGAGCGAATTTTCATTTATACCGGAGATCAACATATAATTCTTGAAGTAAATAGCATCGAACAATTCAAAGTGCAACAAAGTCACAGACTTCACTTCGAGTAAGTTACTGTCTGTCTAGCTCGGCCTATTCAATTTGAATTCAATTCAATTTAGTGGTCTAAAAAAGCAAAAACTGAAAAGTACTTAATAATATTGCAATAAAATTTGTAGTAAAAACGGGATTTGCTTCCTTACTGATCAGTTCAGGAATCACGTAATAATACATGGGGCAGAAATTGTTTTTAACCGGAAGGATGGTGTAAAGATGTATAGTTTACTTCAATGCATCGTTTCGAAGCTTTATGGTGCAGAATTTATAGTTTCAATGTTTGGATTGGTCGACATGAAGTTCTCCAAGTTCGATTTGAATATGTCCAAGTTGGGTGAATGTGCAATTTTAAGGGTTTGTAAGTTACAGGTAAAACATACACGTACAGAATAAAAACACCCTGGACAGTTTATTTTCGAGTTGGGAATAAGTACTGTATAATTATGACTCCGGATTGTTCGGAGTTCTAGTCGTGCCTAGACAAATATACGAATTTGAAGATAAACCTGCAATGGCAGTCAGTCTCCAGCGTGTTTTCGCATGCCGCTCAGTATCAGTGACAACACTATACGGCACGCTGCTAGATGCTCAGCACATAAGTAATGAGGGATTGTACATGAGTTCTTACACGATTGCATCTCCTTGCATGGAGGTGTTGAATTACAGGCCTAGAACAAAACCATCAGCCACAATGTAATCGGCAGAACTTGTAGTAATCTAATTCCAGGTTGCTTAGATATAGACGGCTTTAAATGAAAATAAAATTGCAGTGAGTCTCCAGCGATTTTCCGCATGCCGTTGAGTACCGGCAAATATCTTGTCCCATCTGGAATTCATTTGTTGACCATGCAAATCATGTGTATTAGGTAAAAGTACTGCATACAGCTCCTTATGAAATTTATAATGGACACCCAATCTGACTCGATAAGACTTTAGTTATTGTACTTAATTCAGTGTTTCAAGCGTGCACAATTCACTTGAAGATTCCTGATCTGCTGAGAATTGATAAAAGATATAACATCTGATGACATGCCGATGACATTGTGCATTTGCATGAATTCCGTGCGTTTAATTATGCAGATAAGTTTGGAGATACTCATTTGTCTGGCAGAATAAGACACAGCAAATTACCGCATATATCTCGACATTATGAACTTGCGCACATGGTAGGTTCGGATATTATTACATATAGATTTCAAAAAAATATTTTTGTGTTGTTGAATTCATATGAATGATAGACATATTTGTACACGAATAAAGCCATTTTTAGTCGTTTTCTGTAATGAAACATTGTGTTGCCTGTTTCTCGATACTTTTGTCGCTTCCAACGACATTCATATTTAAATCCCTCCTTCGCGATACAATTGTATTGTTATAAATTAGAGAATAATAATTAACACATGAAACATTCTTTCTTTCAGCTGGATCCGAAACCTTTGTTTCTGCTTGGTGCAATGTAAGCTAATCGAAATGCTGTCGGAGTAAATGATAAACACAGTCAGTTCGGTGATTTGTCTCCAGTGCCTTTCCAAAGAATCAGGTGCGTGGATAGTTTCAAAGATTCAACAAATACGAGTTCAGAATCATTTTTAAACGTGGTTCGTAAATTGAAGAAACCATTTAAGCATAAAGAATCGACTCGTCCAAACGGTGGACGAAATGGTTATCTACTACTACTATCACCGGTTATTTCTTGTAAGAACAAAACAGAATCGGAATATATCTTCTCCACTAAAAACGAGTTACAAGAATGGAGTCAAAATTTTGAGATAGCACCGGTGTCCTTGTGTAAAAAAGGAAAGAAACTGCTGTTATAGACAACAAGGGATGTCAGTGCGGCGTTATGGCCAGAAATTAATGTATTGCTAGTTAAATCGAATCCAACATTCGATAAACTGCGTTTGCTAACTGACGCTGGATTGTATTCTTCGGGAGTTGGCTTTGAGTGTAAACGTATTTCAGATCGGTCTTCGGAACATTATTGAATATGCCGAGCGCATTTCGATGACTGAACTGAAATCAACACCCCTATGCCGGTGTGCGTTGAGCAAGATAACTACTAAGGGTTTGAGTTGGTTGAAAAATTTGCAGATGTCGCAAACGATGAAGGGTCAATGATGATCACTGAAGAGAATATTACTACAGCCTTTTGTTCAGCTCTAGGAATTAGAGTATGCAGTAATACATTTGATGAAGATAAAGACAGAAGAAGCGTCCATTTAACAACGCAGCTCATCACAAATCGTTCGAAATCATTTCACGCCTTTTACGATTAATTATTCTATAGATGGATTCTCGAAGAGTCAAGAAGCCAGGTTCTTGCAAACGGAGCTAAACGGGAAGCAATCCAGCACAACAATCAATCTTCAATCCAGCTAAACCGAAGAATATTCTATAGATTTTGTTGACGATTTCACCAACCGGTATATCGAAGAAAATCATTTCCGCTCAGCAAAAATATTAGGTGGTCTCTTTATATTTAAACAATCACGCAAAGAAACACTACTCACTGCTTGTATTGCTCAACATTTTGGATGCTCCAATTCCAGTCTCTCACTAAAATTGGAACAGCGATCCAGTCAATTTATTATACCGAAATTGCTAAATGTATGTGGGTCTTCAATAACGGTGGTACCTGATTTTCTGCATGTGGGTACCAAGCCTCACTTTACAAAACTCAACCACGCTTTCGTTGAGACGGAATTCGATGGTGTTTTTACAACAGTTTATTGTACTTATGAATCTAAGCATTTAAAAGCACCGCTTTCAATAGCGATACTGCACGTATCGTGATGACGTTATGAACAAAACACAAGATGACGGTTCCAAATAACAGCTGTTTTAGTGATAACGTCTCTTTCCGATCCAAGACTTTTCGTCTTAAAGAAATGGATGAACTATTGCCACGCTTTTGTCTCTGCGATCCGTGAGAAATAGGTATTTAATCACACATTTCGACTTTGGTTAATTCCTGTTCATTTCAGTAATTTATCGTTGTTTATCTAATTCAAAACAGATATTTCACCTAATTATTCCATTATAATGAAGAGCTGGTTCTTGTTTTGTTGTCACATTAGAAATAAGCACATATATCGCATGTCGGTTATTCGTTATATTGCGAGATAGTTTGTTGAAATGTTATATGAAATTTAAGAACAAAGGTTGGAGACCTGATTTTCTATCATTTAAATCCGTTAACCAATATTCGAAAAATGGCGCGCTGACCTTCGCTTAGGCATCACCTTTAATAACAATTGATCTCCATGGTTCATGGGAAGTGTTTCAACGCAAATCTTGTCCCAGATAAACTTATGTGAATTTCATTATATCATTCTTATTTGTCGTAACTAGCGCAAAATCAACCATCAAGATTTGAGAATAAAAGTTTCAGGATATGATTTTATGATTAATAAATTTGTGGGGCGAGATCATTAACCTGATTATAGCAATTCTATGAATTTTAGTGAACATTGATTGTATTGAAGTTAAAGTAGGGGCCAGAATAAATGAAAACCTATTAAAAACGGGAGGAGAGGTTTCAGACAGATTGCAGGTTATCTGCATTTCATCTACATAATATATCCACTATTGTTTTGGGATTCGCTATGAGGACTAAACGGAAGAATTATTGGAAAAACACGGTTTTATAAAGGGTTAATAATCTTAACTCAAACTTTACCTATCGATAATTCCGTTTTCCCAAGGCTGTTAGCTAGGAAGTGAGATTATATATGTGCTTTCAAGCAAACTAATCATTCTTGAACTAGTGTATTAACCTTCGCCCTAATATGTATTTGCTGCGAAGTGATCATGTTCTCTTTGATAAAATCTATCACAGAGCAACGAGGGTGGTGATGGGTCATCAAATTGTTCCGTATAACGGGAGATTATGACGTCTGGGACTATGTGACTTTAACCAAGATGGATAGGGCGAGTTATTATTCTGACCTTCAGAATTGTGTATGCCAATGATCATCCACTAAAACGCTTCCTTTATGTGTGTGATGGTATCGTGACAAGCGGTCTTAATTTGTTTACGTCCCATGATCCCCTATTGATTGTCAACGACGTGGTTTCGCCGTACCTACTATATTACTCTGGAATTCCCTACGCAAACATGGGGTGGACTTGCCTTTTTTACGATGTTTGAAGCGAAATATGATTAACACATACAAAAAAACATCATTCGTGATTCTTACATTTGATATTCACCAATTATTTTTTACAATTACATTACAATTACATTCATACCGTAACCCTTTGGTGTTTCAATGTAATAACATTCGTAACATCAAATCCTGTAATCCTTGAATTAATAGCAGTAATGATAATTCATTAAGGTTCACTAACCCACAGATTCTCACTAGACTACCCTATAGCCAATCCGTGAATTTGTGTGAGTGTCTAACAAAGCAATATCAGCACTAGAACTGAAAGCGAAAGCTAGCTAATGATTTAAGAGGATTATTTTCAATATCAATGACGAGAGACATTTCAAGTCATTACAAATAGAGTCAAGAATGCAAGAGATTTACTTAAAAATAAACAAAGTATAATTTATACTGCAGTGTTCGCTAAACCAGTCACTTACGCACCACAACCAGTTTCTAGCTGTCTACTTTAATAAGATGGATACAACGATATCAGCTTGTGATCTTTGAAACGGTAGTAAAGTGATGAAAATGTTATAATTGTATGACAAAGTATATTTTATCACACTACAATTTACTTTTCTTTGAATAAAGGTTTACTTGGAAATAAGGGGTACACACTATGCTGTCTAATGAAATATTTATGTGTAATATTTCAAGACAAATGTTCCGCAAATAAATATGTCTGTCTAATTGTTTAGTCTACCAGTTTAACCATTAAATCACCCAGCCATTCCAGATATTCCATCCGAATAAGGCTGCGAACCATGAATTTAGTATTCTTAATTGCGCGACCGATGTGGCTTGTCTGCAAAGAGATATCAAGTATAAAATAAATTAAAACTTCTTATGAGAAAGTGGGTGGGCATATCTATATATACAGTGTTGAAATTTAATTGTAAGGAAAGCGAAATGTATAAAAACAACAGAATATTTGTTTAGAACTTCAATGAAATGAAGACGAAATCTTTGTTGCCTACATTCTTCAGAAAATAACATCTTTTCATAAAATCAGAAGCATAAATAATATTTTTACCCAAATCATCATCATTAAAATTTGACTTTTGCTTCTCATCAATGATCTGACCGCGACATTTGTTTGAGTGA
>JACCGJ010011130.1:0-24653 GCA_013407085.1 Atriophallophorus winterbourni | reverse complement strand
TCAGGACGGATGTAACCTCTTGGTTACATGAACTTTGCAAGTCATTTTAAGCTAATTCTAACTGAATTGTCCGAATTTTTTCGCACGGCGGCATACAGAATTTCGTCAACTGCAGGGTGGTTTTCTTATGCAATCATCATTGACTTGTCCACAGTGAAATAGAAAGTATGTGCTGGTACGGGTTTCGAACGTATCCCCACAATTCGCAGTTTTGTGAGCCGAATAAAAATCGTGTGAAAGTCTAAGTTATTATAAGTTTTGTTCCAGTATAAACTTAGTGATGCCTACAAAGACATTATGTAAAAAATTGGAATAATTCAGAAAATCTTCGAAATGCGTTGCGTTTAAAAAGACGTAACCTTTATGTTACATCCGGCAGAAGTCACCAAAATCGTACACTGTTGACTTATGCCGGATGTAACTAATTGGTTACATTTTGTTATTTTCTCAATTATGTGAATATCACAAACGTTTTATATTATTTGTGTTTTTTCACCCTGGGTAACTTGTTTCCGAAGAAAAAATATTTTATTTCGGGTTAGAAAATAATTCAGGCATGAAAGGGTTAAGTGTTCATTCATTGTATTGAAATCTGGCACACATATCTTGGGTTTAAAAGTGCAGAAATTATCAATATTGGCTTTTCCTTTTGTCTAAAGTTCAACATCAAAATATGACTCTCATTCAATGAAATATCTAATTCCTCAGTGAGTATCGCTTTTATGTGGTATTAACATAAAACCTAATGGTTTGGAAATAACTGGTGATCCTATATATTTGAAACGTCGCCTGATTGCATATGGTTCAAAGGAACTTGTTCAGAAAGCGATCAATACGTTATGTGAACGTTGAATTCGTTTTCGCGTAGAAGCCTCCAAACGGGCCACGCCAGTAGTTGTTGTTGGCCTCCGTCGGTCGATGTCGACCATGGATGTACATCAAAATCGCATGAATTTTATCTTTCACAGCTTTTTGAATGACTAAACAGTCCCATTCGGAAGTAACAATCTCTCCCGCAGCGCTTGCAACGATAGTCAGAACTCTGTTGTAGTGCATCAGTTGCACGTCGGCGACGTGATCTGCGTTAAGCAGCCAAGAACTGTATCTGCTCCTCCCCGGCTTGCAGACGACGCGTAACACAATGCCTCCAAAATAAGCGGTCAAGAGCAAGTTCTTCCAGCTCACGTGGTCAATCTCAAGAGCTTTCATATCACTTTTGCAAACATCTTTGCGTTCTGAACATCGATCGTCTTCCTGATTGCAACTCACCATAGAGTAGATCTTTCGGAATACGACCATTTCCCATTCTATAGACATGACCAAGACACCGCATTCGGCGCTGACGTAATGAGGTGAACATGCTCAGTAGACCAGCTTTTGATGCGTTAGTCACTCTGTCCATCCACGATATGTTCAACATACGACGGATGCTTTGTAGATGGAAAGAATTCAGCTTCCGTTCGTGTCTTGCGTAGGTGGTCCAGGTATCACTGCTGTATAGTAAAGCATTTAGTACGCACGCGCTGTAAACTTTCATCATTGTCTTTACAGTCAGCTTGCGGTTACCCCTAACACGAGAGTTCAATCGGGACAAAACGACAGCTGCTTTGCCAATCCGCTTGTCAATCACCGTGTCTAGCGAGAGGTTATCCGCAAGGGCTGAACCAAGATATGTGAAATGATGTACTGGTTCAAGCTGACAGTTTCCAACAGTAATGATTAGTGGCGATACAGTTTCTTGACCGAGAAATTTGGTCTTGCTCATGCTGATTGTTAGCCCAAAGTCTTTGTATGCCGACGAAAAACAGTCCTTCAGAGACTGGATGTGCTCTTAGGAGTGAGCAATAAAGGCTTCATTGTCGGCAAACTACAGGTCACGGATTACCACATCCCGTGCTTGGTTTGTGCTCTCAACCGGTTCTGGTTGAAAAGCTTACCATCACTTCGCGTGCGTATGTAAATGCCTTCTGTTCTCGTCCTAAAAGCGTGCTTCAGAAGCAGAGCAAAAAAATGCCGAACAGCGTGGGGGCAGTAACACACCCTTGTTTGACGCCAATAGTTAAGCCTATGGAAAAGAGATGGTCAAACGCATCGTGTTTGTGGAGATTAATGATGCGAAGTTGTACAATTGAGGAGCCTGAAACTATCTTATCTCGTTCAACGGCAAGATTAGAAGGACGGTATACCGGAAGCCAATCGACACAGATGACATTTTAGGATTAACATCTGCGCATCCTAAAAGGATAATTTAGTCCCTTGCAAATCTCTATTCTACAAGGTTGACCGCCTCTGCAGCGATGATCCGATATGAGGCAAATCATGGTTACCCAATGAGCATAATTAAGCGCCAATTGAACCGAGTTAAACATCTGCAACCGAAAACGGAAAACGTGTGGCGAGTGACGATATCTCTACCGTATGTCAAAAGTGCCCCCGAAGGAATAAGTCAAATCTTGAATATCGCAGGTATTGAAGTAACATATAAGGGAGGTAGAACTCTCCGCTAGGTATTAATGCATCGCAAAGATAAGACTGCTCTAGATTGTGTGACAAACTGCATCCACAAAATAGATTGCAAGGATGGCGAAGGTGTTTACATTGTGCAAACATCTAGAGAATTATGCACCAGGGTAAACGAACATAGGAAACGAGTAGGGAAGCAACCCGGCAATCCCAGTGAATATCAATTACTGAATCGGAATTTTGCCCTAGCTGAACACGTGCGTGGCACTGGACACAGCGTAGACCTTGGTAACTTGGAGTGATAAGACGGGTGTGTGAAATCGTATATGGAAAGACTTCATGCCGAGGCAGTTGAAATAACAAAGGATGGGGCGAATACGGTGAACAAGGTGGATAATCGGATATCTCAACAATCTGACGTTCGGTTATGCAGCGGATAAGGAACAACGTGCGTAGCACCTAATGTGCACATGGATGTGATGAATGTCGTGTGAATTTGCTTAAATAAGTTATATAAGCTGGTTGTAGGGTGGAATTACTAAGCTCAAATATGTCTAGATTGTACCTTTGACTCCTTTCAATAGATGATTGTAAACGTAAGGAGTTCCATAATAAAAAACGCTTACTGAATAGAATGTGGAATAACCCATGCCAATTTGTGAGAGCGTGTGTTATAGTTTGACCGGAGGCGAAATAGATGCCTTGGAGGATGAATATTTGAGTACAGTATTTTATAGGTGATTATTAATCCAAATCAAACTCATCTGCCAGCCGGTGTATCGAAATAAGGATGCACCGGTGGATAATCATACGGGAGGTCGCGAAGACATCCAACCATTTAAGTTGCACGGTGATAAATCCGCTCGCGCATCATGGTGTCCTATTGACGTCACAGTGTCCTAGCTTGCATTTGGGTAATCAAATACTGGGTTGATATAGGCATTTAGGAACAGGGTGAATGTTGTCAGAAAAATGTCCAAAATTCGTCGAATCATACCTAGCATGCGGCTAGCTAGGTTGCACATGGCTTCGCATTGCATAATGTTCTTCAGACTTCCACAAATCCATACGCCGAGGTCCTTTTCTTTTTTTGTCCATTCCAGGTGTTTCAAAACGAGGTTGTATGACAATGGGGAATCTTTACCTATTTGCAACATTTTACACTTTCTGAAGTTGAATGGAAGCGTTTTCCGCGATGACCAGCTGTTCAATATATCCAAATCGCTTTGTAAGAGCAAATAGTCCAGCGTGACTTGATTCATACCGTAAATTTAGCATCATCCGCAAAAAGAACCATCTTGGATCTGACGAGTTCCAGAAAGTCATTGATGTACACCAACAAAAGACCCGGATCAAGTACCAAAACTTGTGGGACACGGCTAGTGGATTTGATGTAGCAAGACAACACACCGTCGATACGTACAG
This sequence comes from Atriophallophorus winterbourni, assembly GCA_013407085.1. NCBI lineage: Eukaryota > Metazoa > Platyhelminthes > Trematoda > Plagiorchiida > Microphallidae > Atriophallophorus > Atriophallophorus winterbourni. The sequence goes on along the minus strand of JACCGJ010011130.1, from coordinate 20,765 downwards.
TTGTCTTGCTATTAAAAAGGTAGCTTCTCAGCAAGGTAAGAAGGCACTAATTTATAGCAAACTTTTGCAGCTTGCTCAGGAGTATAGAATGGTCCACGCGATCAAAAAGGTTTGATATGTATAAATAACAGGCGCGCACGCAACCACCCTCATACACCGCCTGCATCCAGTCGGTTATTGTCTCCAGAACGTTAGTCAAGCAAGAACGAGACTTCTGAAATCATGTTGCTTGCTGGACAACAAGTTTTGGGATTCGAGATGACTCACAAATCGTTCTCAGACAAATCGCTCCATAAATTTCGAGTTCACTGGAAGGAGTGTAACAGGGATGTAATTTGTTGGTTGAGAACGAGTTTCACTTTTGTAGATTGGTGCTATGATCCCTCTCATCCAGTCAGCCGGTAAAACACCCTCCCTCAAAGGGTGATGTTTTACGAATACAGTGTCAAGTTGTAGTGATTCTTATTATTCGAGCTTGTTGAGACTCGCGATGAAAAATTAATCATCCGTGTGGAAAATACCACGACGCCATCCATGTTTCAGCTGCTGCATATTCTATTATTGAGTGGATGCCAACGGCATTCTTAAATATTGCAATGTAAATATATTCACGTGTACTGTCGGCTGCATCGATTAAAATGCATTTGTTGTTATATTGCTTAATATTTAACATTTAAATTCTGAAGGTAGGTAGTGCTTCAGGGATCATCACAAGCCGGAACTTGATGAGAACAAAAATCATCTTGATTTTACATGCAAATAACAGTTGTATTATTTTTTATTATGATAATAACGTGCGTTAGGCAAAGTTAGGTTTGAGATTGCCTGCGTTTTGCTGCATCGGGTTAACCAGAAAACACGAAAATATCAATATTAAATAAAAATGTAGGGCTCTTTTTGTTATTCAATAGAAAATCTTTGCTTGATTCGATAATGTGAACAGATTCTGGGGAATGTGATGTTACAAACACATGATGTGTGAGCTGAATTTTTTTTCACGTTTCTGACGCTCGCCTACGATTTCAAACACGTTGTAGGAATTTCGTGAGAGAAGTAATTGGGCCTTGATTAAATGTTAAAAAATTTCATTACGTAATATTTGACAAATCAATATGCCAGTGGAAACGGTGCAATCTCAGTTACAATCACATAATGTGTGATTACGTGATTTTTATTAATTCACATTTCTGACGTTCTCGCACAATTTCAGAAATCTGGGAATTTCGTCACATAATTAATCGATTAAATTGTTCACATTAATCAAATATCAAAAGATTTCATTACGTAAAATTTGGCAAATCAATATGCCAGTGGAAACGGTGCAATATATTACCAAGTTAGTTATAACGATGAGTTCCACTGATTAACGTGTATCGGTTGAAATAATTTCGAAGATGATAATTCAGGCCATCGATAATGAGGATACTCCATTACAATTGTGACTAATAACACGCTAATCAGTAAACACCGGTTAAAAGTCATGGCTCAGCTGACGTAAAGCTCAACGCCTGGGGCTGCTTAGGATGGTGGGAGAGAGCTTCAGATATCATTGGACTATTAACGCTCGCCTTAAGCTTAGCAGCTTCAAGTCAATAAGGTGCCGACTCGTCACGGTAAGCTATCCTCATTAGGTACACGGGATTAGGAAACAAACAAAAAAACAAAAACTGCATTTTTGCGCAACCGTGATTCAAGTTGTTCACTCAAAGAGATAATCTTAGAACTTGGAAACGCAACATCCGATCCGTGCTTCCTGGATTTCATGACACAGTTTCAAACGTCAGCATCGGTCGCTAATATACCGCTTTTTGTTGGCATGCAAAAAAGTTTGGTAGAAGTCAGCATGAATAACGTCGAAGTCAAGGGATTGAAAAAACTGTCTGACTGTTGAAAAATTGTCAGCTTGACCCATTACATCATTTCACATATAATGATGATAACCTTTCGCTAGACATAGATTGAGAAGCACATTGACAAAGCAACTGATGTATTGCCCCTTTTGAACTGCCATGTCTGGGGCAACCGCAAGCTGGCCGTGAGGACAAAAATGCTGTTTTGTTTCGTGCGTACTAAACGTTTTCCTATACGCAACATACCTGGATCATTTACGCAAGACACAAACGGAAGCTTCATGCTACTCGTTTAAGGAGCATCCGTCGCATCTTGAACATATCGTGGATGGAAAAAGTAAAAAATGCCGAAGAGTTTTCTGAAGCTGATCCCCATGGGAATGTTTATCTTACTAAGACAGCGCCACCTACGCTTGCTGGGCCATGTGTTAGAATATAAAATGGTCGTATTACAAAAGTTCAATTGTATCGATGGTTGAAATCAGGAAGTCTATCTTTGAACAAGTAAAACTTGAGTTACAAAAGAGATATGAAATAAATTGTCGTTAACCCTACGAGTTGGATAGAACTTGCTCTTGGCCTTTCACTGTGGATGCCCTTCATAGAACGTCATCTTTAAGCTGTGAAAGAACAGTTACTGTGCTCGGTTACTGAACATAGTTGATGCCGATCAACAAGTATCTCCTTTCGCTGTTGGTACTACGGGAGAGATTAGTCCTTCTGAATCGGACTGTTTATTCATTCGAAATGCTACATTTGTAAAGTACCTCCGTGGTCAACGTCGACTGAAGCAGGCTAACAACAAAGACTACTGCTATATATACGCATATTCCCTTGCCTAATCTAGTACATGGGGATTCCTGTATAGCTTTTAGCAAGGGAGCAAGTATAAGGACGAGCTATCAATTGAGTATTTGAGTATATGTCCAGGCTCCTCGTTTCTTGACTAGTAGGTAAAGCGATTGAGTTTTGTAGCAGTATTCAGGAAAAATTGAATCACCACCTTCTGGCGGAAAGTCGCACAGTGTCCCATGTATCAATTATTTGACTGATTCACTTATGTTATCGTATCTAACTATATATGGTTGTTCTTGATTATCCATCATCATCAATCTTTTAAAGTGGACGCATGCCCTTTGTTCTGACGATACTTGCTATACCGGCATTTTTGGTAGTGTTACACGCTTGTCGTGTGCAGCCACATCTGTGGGCATCAAGCAGCCAACATCGGCAATCTTACCCTAGAGTACACAACACCTGGGGATAAAGTAAACACACATTGGCAATCTCAAGTGAAAGTTTCCAAATAATTTTGTAGCGGAATTAGTAAAAGCTCATATTCTGGGATATTGGTCTAAGTCGGGTTCATTGACGAAAAACTGCATATCCTGATTTAACCACTCTTGCGTTATTTCCACAGGCTTCGAGCGCGCTGGATCCCAAATTAACCACGTCACTCTTCGATTGCTTTGTGATTCATCATTCATTTCAAGAATTTATGGTTAAAACGCTTGTAGCTGTACAACGCCATAAGGTGTTCGTATCAGACTGGCTACCAATTTTGTCAATTGGAGTAACCACGGCTTTCCCAAACGTAGCGCTATCGCTGCCTCATGAAGACTTGAATTTGACAAAAAATTGTGGAAGGAGCGTTCTGAGGAATGATACATGTGGAGATTATGCATTCAGTAATTATGTCTAAGACGAAGGGCTGCTAGTGATTTACAACGACGGAAAAAATAAGTCTACTCCTCAAACATTTTTGGAAACGAACTTTTAGCAGTATTAGCGATTCCTAATAACTACCTCTAAAAACACTTTCGTTCTCGGTATATCCGAAGACGATTATTTAAAATGAGCAAGCCTAACTTCTGCCAATGTGAACCAATTGCATATATTAATAACATTAAGTTAAGTTGTGATGCATATTGTCATTTTAACAAGCACTCCATGTTCTCAAGTTTCATACAAAACGCGCTACACCACTTCGAATACGGTTAGCAATTATCAACAAGTTACCTGAATATATTTGTGACAGATGTGAATCCATATGAAAATTTTGCTTGCAATGAATGAGCTGGAATGTGCTGTTGCTGCTTCTGTGAGCAGTTGTGATTTATGCTTGCAGGCTGATGAGCCTTCTTGCTCAATCCGGGATCAATGCACGTAAATCCGGACTCAAAATTATGAAGATATTCGCCCCTTCCACCTTATTGACCGCATTCGCAGTTCACTCACCTCAGTGTGAAGTCTTTCTCTATATGGTTGCACATCCGTCTTATCAGTTATAAGCGTTTATCGTTTTCAAAATGTGTAAATTGCATCAATAAACTTTGGCGTGCTGAATTACTGCGATGAACTACATTGGTATTAGTAATAGATTATTTTTGCTATTTCCAAATAAGTGTGTATGTTCGATACAATGAAATTATTTTGTTTGAAATTGACGGGCTTCAAGTCAATATGGTGAAGAATTAAGAAGTATGTTTTTCACAGAGTGTACATGTTTTCGTGCTTGCCAACATACGGTTCAACTTGTAATTACGTGTGGCTGCCTTCGATCCACATGAACTGAACTGCGCAATTCCTGTTTCGTTATTCGTGCTACAAGTTTAACACGAATGTGAAATTCACCATGTGATGTTGACAACCAAAAGACAAATAACGATTACTTTATGCCCATTAATCAACGCAAAACAATGTTTTTAGCTGAATCGATTTCTACTGTCACCGATTTTCATACTTCAAATTCGCCTAGCATTTTGATTGAATTGAAATTTTGTCACTACCTTCAAGCACTATCTAATCTAAAAACCGGAAAGTCTCCTGAGGTCATCTGAATAACCCCGCTAATATTGAAGCAATGTGCGAATTTGCTATGTAAACCACTCACAACTATTTCAAACAAACAATGGCAAGTGGAGTTATTCATTCAGATTGGAAACGCGGAATAATTTCTCATATTTATAAAGGTGGATATCGCTCCGATGTTTCTAAGTACCGACCCGTTACCCTGTTAGCTATGATTTCAACATTGCTTTAGCGCCTCATTGTTGAGGATCTCATGAAACATTTCGAAAATAATCAGTTGCTTTCGAGGGAAAAGCATGGATTTAGAGGTAATTTTTCATGTTTATCTAACTTACTGATAACGCTGGACGATTGGACACAATCGGTAGACAAGGGACAAGCAATACACGCCTGTTACCTAGATATCTCAAAAGCATTTGATCGTGTTGAACATACTTTACTACTGCAAAAGCTTGAAAGGCATGGTATCACCGGAAATTTGTTGAGTTGGCAAAAAGACTTTGTCAAAATGACTTCCTAACAAATCGCACTAGCCAGGTAAGTTTTGACGGTGAATCATCAGTAAATAGCTGAGTTCCCCAAGGTTCAGTCATTGGTGCTGTCCCCTTTCTGGTTTATGTCAATGAAGTAGCGGAGATTATTGGATGTAACAATTCGTTATTTGCGACGACATAAAGATATGGCGTTGCATCTGTAGCCCAGAATAGCGCCTGCTATTACAAAAAGATCTTGATACGCATCACAACTGGTCGTTGAAGATCAAACTGCCGTTTAACTTCAACAAATGCAGGCCCATGAATGTGGGGAATCGAGTAGAGTTCACATACCATATAGGTTCACATGTCCTTGAAAATTGATATAAAGAAAATGATTTGGGTGTCTGGATATGCTTAAGTTTAAAAACCTCACACCATATTAACACTGATTCACAAAATCAACACGTGTCCTAAATCAAATAAAACGGGTATTTTGGAAATTTTCACCAAAGATATTCCCGAAGATCATGAATACATACTTGAGACCAGTCATGGAATACGGTGTGCAGTCATGGTCTCCGTGGCTAAAGAGGGATGTGGAACTTATGCAGCGAATCTATCACCGCTCAACAAAACTAGTTCTCATCATCCGAAACAAGCCTTATAAATAAAGGATAGCTCAACTGAATCTCTTCTACTTTCCCTATCGACGAATTAGATGAGACCTTATCTTACTTTAAAAAATATTCCATACCCCGAACCATTGCATTCAGGATTTATTCACGCGAAGAGAAACAAGAAATTATCGAACCCATGAATATGTACTGGTGGTAACTCATTCCGTCCTGAACTGTAGGATATATTTTTACTCAGTCCGTATCTGTTTTACGTGAAACAGTTTACTTTCAACCGTTGATCACGCAACTAGCTTGCATGAATTTAAAAAAAAATTAGTCGATTTTTTATTGAATTATTCGTTTCACAAACACTGATATACTGCTTAATCTAATTCCTGATATTGTTTTATGCACTTACATTTTAATGTTAATCATCCTATGGTTATTGTTTACAACTACCGTAAAAAAATGCGTTAAATTCTAAACAATCGTTTATTCATACAGAGAAAAATTTATAGACTATTCTAACCTGTTGCAGCTTTCAGTTTACATTACGTTTTGTACATGCAACTCATGAGTGATCTTGATAAACTGACGCACGAGGAAAGAATGAAAACGCTTAGCATCCCTATTCTGCTTCAAATAAGTAATCGAATTGATGTGATCCATAGAGAATATTACATCCAAACCTCCCTTTAAATCAATTATTAAAACACCATGAGCCGCGACATAGATGCAACCAATCCCCGGTAGTACAAACTTCACTTTCCGATAGTTGGTTTCCTTACGTGTGTTTTGTTTGGAATGCGCTGTTTGAAGCTATTGACACCACTCCGTGTCCAAACATTCATTCGAAATTTTGAGACACTCACGGCAAGCATTCAACACGACTATACGAGGCATTACATGATTATGAGTTATTTTCATTTTAATAAACGAATATTTGCTATGCCACGGTCAATATGAAGCTAAGTGATTTTTGTTCCCGCAAATTATTGAATGTTGAAAGGAACAACTGAAGATTAACATCGAATGTAAGTAGACTATTTTAAATTGTTTTAGATGTTTCTAATCTCGGCTTTCTGGTGACCGCTCACGTGAACCTGTTCAGAAGAATAAGCCACACAAGTAATCCGCTTGTGGCGATTTTGGCCATCACATAGCGGGCTTCTAAATTTTCAAGTTAATTGCGTTCTGGTAATAATTGCGCCCAATATGTGTACATGTTGTGAAAGTATATTTGACGTCGGCAACTAACGGAACGGATTCATTGCTGCCATTTGGAAGTTGCGATTTTCCCAAATGAGATTTCTCGATTGAACTATGAATTTGCATTTTCGAGAGTAAGCTTGCGACGCATGTGAAAAATGCTCAAAACAATTTGAAATCTGCACTTCAGTCAACGATGCAATGCAATTTTTCTGATCAGTTATACTCCAATAAGGCTACGCACGAGTGTGTTTGAAATCTTGTGACAGCGTTTCGAACTGAAAAAACGATAGTCTGCGCACATGTCATGTGTTTTATAACTGCGCAATATTTAGCTAATCCAACAAATATTTTCGATTGAATTCACGAATGAGCCAGGTAATGTCATTTCCATACTTTGAAAGTAATCTATTTCAACATCTTTAATTTGACTCACACATATAAATAAGCCTGAATAAAATAGAATATCAATGCATGAGAGATAACCAACATTAGTTTTGTTCTCAGAGGCATCGTACGCGAGGTTGTGGGGATCTTTGTCACACGCAAGTTATGAAATGCATAGATACATGTCTTCGTGCATGGCAATGTGCCTATATCAATCTCCCGAACTGCAGGATATAAGTTATACTGGAAGCCGGTTCCATATATTCACCACCCCCGAGGCTGGAACAGCATTTCCCGGAGTCTTGTCTACGTCGCTTGTTAGCAAGTTTGAGTGAATGCCGGCAGGTGACCACCTCGGGACTTAAGGAAAAACGTCGTTTATTATAACGCCGCTTAACCCCTTTAAGTTCTTGAAGGTTTCAATTAAGTCTCCACTTAAACGTCGGTGCGTAAGTGAGAAAAGATCGGGGTACCCCACGCCGGTGGAATAACTAAGAAACATAGGATATTTCTATTAAGAATGCTTAAGTGTGTGTAGAAAATATATGTGAAGATTCTTCGCGATTTTGTAATGCAGCAAATTAAAGCCTCGCTTCATCTACGATTAACGCCGCTCACATGAAGAACCTCTAGGCTACAACCTTTCATAGACCTGAATTCCGCATACAGTACTAATGTGTTACCACATTTGGACACACCAAAACACGGTAATGCATCCGGTTCTGTGCCCGAGGTTTCTCCGAAATTCGGCGCGGTACATCCGAATGCTGTTTGCTTACTACACACAAATGCTTGCTGCGTGTGTAGTAAATGGCTGGAATTAATGCGGTAAGCTTACAAAAGTAAATCTGGTATCCTAGGTGTATCAAAGAACTGGATTTAAGATACAGACACAATTCCCGTTAACATTCTTTCAACATATACAGATCTCAGAACGGATAGACCAGTCGGTGACGCGGAGAAGAAACTCTGACACACATAAAGCATGGTATTAAATACCAAGATTCTGGCATCAAAATGGGCAACTTTGTCATCAAGCTGGTCTCGACAATCATCATTGACGGTAAGCTCTCTTTTGCGTTTAGCTACTTATACACTGCACCCGGTGCTTCTGAGGAGAAGGACCAGGAACTTTGGGAACGTCTTACATAGCTGCTCAGAAAAGCCTCAAGCACAACTCCGAAAGAATCTGGGCACTCGTTTCGACTTGGTCGACTGTGATACTAATACTTGTAATGTTAATATACTATAGTAACATCAAATCAGGTTCAGACAATAATGTCTACCTTATTGGAAGTTATTATTTTAAATTGAGCGTGCTCACCCCCACTATAACTCAAATAAATGTAGACATCAATAATAAATTACTGGTTGTTATTTCTATGTACGTTTATAATCACCAGATGATGTTGCTTTCCCAAAAACTCTTGATTGAGCATGGAAATCAGTTTGGACATCTTTGAGTTTGTAACGTCGAGCAGAATAACAGCGAAAATTCTTAAATGTCTCTGTAAAATTTTTTTTATTTCACAAGCAAACGTTCAACAGGCTGCATACATTACTCGATTTGTTTTTCAATATTCTAAAATTGCAGAATAGAACATGAGACACATTTCCCGTTGATGTGGTTGAGGCTCGTAGCTTGTCAGTGTTCAAGGATGATATGGACGAATTTATATGATTCGCAAAATGAGACTGTTTTCAGAGGCGTGTTCACCTTCCAGGTTATCCGAGACGATGATATTTCATGCCAGATAACGAAAGAGTTTGAATGAAACCTTTTTATTTCCTCCGATCGTAATAAGATAGTATGTTTTCTATTATATTTTATTTTGTCCAGAATGTGTCGTCAACACATGAAATTGGGATCATGTGTTGACAGACTCAACTTGACAATAACCTATTTATCTCGTTTTTAAATGTGAAACTATCTAAAATAGCCTCGATAACTGTGATCAAAAAATAAATATACATTTTTGAATTATAAAAAGTGAAGTTAACAGAAACCTATACCACTATGTTCTCACCGACATCATTCACTTAAGCATTTGTCATGCTTTGAAAATTTTGTTTGATTCCTAGCTGTCCACAGTTCATTTGGTTTCAGCTGATCAAAATTTTACAAACTTCAAGAAAGGTACTTGAAATAGCTTTCCTAACTAGTAGCGACGATTATCAAGCATTAACAGCATTTTTGCAGCAATGTTTCATTATTTTACTAATCACATATTCACATTTTTGTAAAATGCGGCTATTCAATTTCTTCTGTGAGTTTAACCTATATTGGTTGCAAGGCCGATTATTGCGTGTAATTGACGAGATCCACCTACAAATTTAGGTTTCCCAGGTATTTAAATTGGTCGTTATTAAACTTTTGTGAGCCACAATATTTTAAATGCTATTGGATTTTGTAATTCTAATACATTTTCACTTCAAATTTGGCTTCCATATGGGGTTTACTATATCTGAGAATATAGTTTACACTGTATTACTATAGTCACTCGACATAAGTACGAAATTAATGTGAACAATCGAGGTAAGAATTATTTATTTATTTGTTTAAAACGCTTCTCGGTATCTTCGGCAATATATATGATACGATAATACACGGAATCGCATAAGTACCACAAAATCCAAATGTTTGCTGTAACATGGCGTTAACACTTACGCGTTGTAATGAGAATGGCCCAATTTCTTCGTTTGCTGTGTTGCAAATTCGGCAAAACCATAACTACATTTTTATTGTGCATGATAAAACCTTGCAGCCTCGAGTATATAATTTTATTGGGCTTTTTTAATAACGGATAATAACTAAACATTGTTGATATAATATAATAGCTACTAGTAGACTTATATTAAATAGACTATTATCGATTCAATCGAAAGATATCAATACTTCTCATGATCTAATTGGTGTGTCAGTGATTATTTAGCTGGGACACGTCATAATTGTTTAGCAATCCATTTCTACGAAAACGAATAATAAATTTTAGAATACAAAATTCAAGAAACTAATTGTATTTAACATCTGTTTCTGCGAATATATACAATAATTGCACATTTCGTTGTTTTTGGAATTTGAAATAAAACATGTGTAACATAGATTTTTCAACAGTGGACAATGAAGTAATTTGATGTGTGTTTTGAATAAGTACAAATTCAAGAGTTTGACACAAATTTGGTGCTTAATAGCTTAAAGCATACGATTAATCCTCACAATAAAATATACACTGCAAATGTTCACAAAAATATCGCGTTTTACTCAAATTTATTAAAAGCTAGGTTTCACATTGTCGTTAGCAAAACTGTAATTCGTTTCTACATGTCGTCACAGCCAAATTATGTCAAGTGGGGGTGTTTACTCCCGTGTCGTAAATGTACGATCAGTTACATTGGGAAATGATTCCAAATAATTCGTGCTAATGTGTGACATCATGATAGAATTTTTTTCAATTTATTGCTCGAATCTATATTGATCCTGTATTGCACGAACAATCTCCATGCCTTTATTCGCACTTACGTTCCAGAAACTCGATGCTAAAAGAACTCAAGTCAGCCATATTTTCTAACTATTTAAACTTCAAAGTGTTGCATTTGGCCCACTGCTCCGTCGTAATCGATGGGTGGGATTTCATAGAATTTTTACGTGAACTTCTAGGCGGGCTTTTTCAGCCGGTCAATTTTGTGCTGCATACGTCCGATATCCTGAAGAGTTTAATTATGTGTAAAGTCATTCCTATTTTTGTCTTTGACGTTTCAAAACAGGTTAGTTTGAACGTGTAAATCTGAATTAATGCATGTTTAACGATAGCCGATAGTTAGCTGCCATGAGTTAATTCGATTTCCAGATAAAGTTTTTAATATTCGCATTGATAAAGTGATGTAAAGCCAAAGTTTCAGTTTATTGATGTTAAATGCATGTCTTTTTTACTCGTGTTCAAGCAACATTCAAAACAGAAGATATTTTTACACATTTGCGTACCAAATTAAACTGCATTCACTAGTAAAAAGCAGACAAATAAATATTATTTCATGTTAAAATATAGTGTTTTTACTCAGTTTATTCAGCTCGTCATGTGTATTAGAACCCAAACACGAATCAAGTGTATCCGTAATTATCTATTGTGATGCCTGAATAATACGGTAACATTTAGCAAGCAAGTAATTATGTAAGATATCGCATGCTTGATACAGGCAAAGTGCCGCACAGTCAGAGACTGCTCGTGGGCAAAGTTACTGTCAGGTTGCCCAGGCCTAGACAGATATGACAAAAGAAATAGAAAGCAAGTACATTTAGTGTATGGAGAATTAGCCGAAAATCCTAACTAAGTTCTTCAGAAGTATACACAACTAACAGAATCACTGAATATTTTGCTTCCTGGAAATTATTACCTTCTCGACAGTCGCTTTACGTTTGTTTAAAATTCGTGTTTGAAATATAAATGCAAAGTATATAAACATAATACCACCAAACACAGAAAAAAAGAAAGAAATCGAAAGATTGAATTATTTTGGTCTTTTAGTCGTGTACACTCTATCAACAGTGACTTGAATCTTCACCATTTTTCCACTGTGCTACGGCTTAAGGATAGAGATCATACTAGCCTCATCCGAGGACTACTACAAACAGCAAGACACCGGTGATGAGGTGATGTGTTTGATGGAAAAAAACATGAGAATGCAGCTTCTTGTTTCAAGCACATCGTTTCAACCCCATCTATCTGTGTGTGTGGCCATTTGATGAATTAGTTTTTTTCATTACAATGTTAAATATACACCTTTTGTAAAAATTACATCAGAGTAAATTTTATGAAATTTTCTCAGTTACATTTGGAAAGAACTTGCAAGAACAGGTAAATGATTTAAATAAGGTGTATGTTTGGTCTGCTAGTTTAATAAAATAACAGGCCTGACACCACATGCTCCTCAATTCATTCTTGGCTAACCCAAATTTGATTTGCTATCATTATAAGCTTAGAAGAATATTACATTTTAATACACGCTATGATTAATAGTTTCACTATTTGCTTACGAAATGCTACCAAGCCATGAGCAGCTTGAACAGAATATATATCGCCGTCTTATTTTACAGAGCAATATTACTGGTACACATAGCAGTAACAGAATTTCAGTATTTAAAGTCTGATGACTGACCTGAAAAAGTCGAATTTGTTTTCAGATAATAAATTGATGCACCACTGTCCAAGTTTGATTTTTTGTGATGCCTCGAATATCAGTAGACTGAACATCATGAATAATTTTTGCGTCACAGATTTACATCCACAAACAAATCAAATATTCTTAATCAATTTTTCTTATCCATTACAGGATATTGAAACTCACACAATGATTTCACTTCTCCAGCTCTCAAACATCGACGTGGTGTTCGTCAAGGGTTCCGTAGTACGAGCGGTTTCCAGTATAGCAGCATACATGGAGTGTTATATCTTAGCCTCAAGGCTAGAATATTTTCTCCTGGTTCCTGATTGTTGTGCATCTACAAAATCACTCGATCTATGTCCACTGGAGTTGACCTCTTTCTCACCACATCGCACAGGCAGTGAGAATGATTTTTACGCCTTACAAGTACATGTTTTCATACCTGGAAGCGTTCTCATCAATATCCCCTTCCGTGTGATTGCAATTATCTTGGCATTTCTAGATGCACACAATTTCAGCGAAAATTCAGCTCCGTTCCTCGAAAACAATCCAGAAATTCATTTCCAAAACTTCATCGCTGATGAGATTCCTAATACATCGTTTTCTCACACCAATTTCGAAAACCAAACGAAACAAACATTGGAGGATTTTCTGTCCACGATACCTGTTTGTCATCACAAAAAAGTAATGTTTGATTTAGCTCTATTCGCTTCTTCCTTAATTTTTTGCCCCATATCTCTTGGTGAAAACACGATTTCCCACTGGAACCTTCGTCCGAAGGAAAATTCGGTCTGCATTTCGAAATGTTCTTCCATAGTTATTCAAACCCGTGAAATTACGTTTGATAACCTATTCAACATCATTAAAGGATTGGAAACGTTGGACGTAATGCCCACTATATTCTCGGATATGACCGGGAAATGGATTCAACCATGTTGCGTAACTTTGACATCCGACTGCCATATTCACTGTCATATTCATTTCACAATGTTCAATCTACTGGAAAGCGGGGCACTAAATAGCAATTTGCATCCAGATGACGCTGACATTGGCACGAATGGTTTAAACGTATCTATCCAATTTATGGATGAGACTGAATTCGATTGCTTTCGTATCCCCAGCTACCTGTTCGCTTCAAGTCCTGATTGGATGTTCCCGTTAGCTTTGACGCTGGCTGTCTGGTGGCGCATTTCTTTGAAGCAAAAATATAAAATCGACTCAGATATTGAACAATCATCTTTCATGTTGTCTACCGTTGCGGTTGCTGTAGCCACAGTTGTAAATATGGATTTGTTGTGTGAGCGATTAATAACCTACTATGACAAAATAACAAAATATGCAAGCAACGAACACTCGGCACTACTCAACCGACTCGTCGGCGACAAACTTTACCCTAAACTCGATTTTACCGAAGATATTGCTTCTGTGTATACTTTGCATGAGAAACTCCGTTTATTTTCACTGACAGCTACAGTTTCTGTGCCTATGGTTGCCAGACCTTTTAATTATTTACCGTCATGGATATTATTTCCTTCGTTTGATTTGATCAGTCAACTTTCTGCTTTTCTAGAAATCCAAACCCCTTCGCTAAGACTGCCGCACGTTCGACAGTTTTGGCTCTCCAAACTTTGCCACAGAAATCTTGCGAATACGAATGAGCTTACTTATGTGAGTGATCTCTTCGATCGAATACTCAAACTGATTAAAGTTGTTGCAAATTCCAAAGTATACATTAAACGATTCGCTCAACAGAGTCGTTCGCCATTTCAAACAAGTTCAGTCAATAACAACAAGCTGATGGTGCACAATACATTCACAACTACTCCGCCGCAATCGGAAAAACGAAATTCGTTATTTTCTGAGTAACTGCTTATTTACACAGAGCATGATTCTCTGACAGACTAAACTTTATTACAGTGAGTCTCACTCCAATAAGTTACTTGGGATTTTTCATGAGAGTGCCCTCTCACATCATGAAGTTTTAATTCAAACTCACCCTACAAACAATCTGCAATTTTCCAGGAACGATGTTGTTCATTCGTAGTGTAGATATGGTTATTACTACTGAAAGTGCTATTATTTTAGCTGGTTAGAATGTACTATCCCTATTTGACCCACCATCGATGATTCGAAAACCAACAAAATTATAGTCTTTAGATGGCTTACTGTTGTTGTGACAATTTTGCTAAAAGAAAACTAATTGATTGTTAACACCGCCTTTTTTGAATAAAAAAACGAAATGGGAACATTGGGTTTAGACTGAATGTTAATTTAAACGTTCACAACCGGAGGAACGCTGGCGTACATGCATTAAGCTGAATGATTTCAATATTATCGCACACCTACGATGGTGGCAATTGCTTCATCGTCCAATGTATCATGTCTATCGCGTTTTAAGAACAATGGGGATCAATCAGTGGCTGATAATGAAACATAAGAGGTTACCAAGGTTATACTTGAATGCCACTGTTTCATAGGGTTCGTACAACGAACCACGATTTCAAACATTGTGATTCGTGGTCAAGCACTCAAGGCGTAATTTCGGGGGAGGTGAGCAACACATCACTTTTATACATAAGAGACGTTTTGTGAACCACTACTGCGATTAGGGAATCATTTACAGCTGTTGTTAGATGTTTTGATCGTTGAAGTGAATGAATTTTCAGAGTTGAAAGCGAGTACGGGTAACGTAGTTGCCCAAAGGTCCCTAATATGCGTCGTAATATGCGCTCCACTCTTGAGACACTCAAATCGCCTGCCATTATTTTTAATTCCAAAGAACTAATTGCGTCGATATAATCCTCTTGAAAAATGGACCCGCCAATTGTGTAGGAAAATGGACAATTTTGAGATTCCGCGAAATTTTGCGGTTAAGAAAATTGAAAGGTTTGTTCCTCTTATTGAACATCCTTTCAAATTTGTATTGTTCTACTCACATAGTGAACATGCAACATACATTGATGTCATCATCACCCTCATGGATGTAGTGTGACATTTGCTTACATATAATTATTCCCCGGTTAAAGCAAATTAAACATGACGGTGTTTAAAGCTTGCCATGCTCAATTATCGACAATTTATTATGTTTTGGTGACTACTCATCAGTACCAAGTCCTTAGAATTATTCACAGTTTATCACGATGGTCCACATAGGAAGCACTGGACTCGAGTTTCGCTCTTATTTGAGCTCATCAACGGTGCATATCCTGTCTGGGGTCTGATTCGAACCCAGGACCTTCACCATTGAGTCTAATGCCTACGGAATGAGTACCCGTCACGTTGACCGATCGCAATTAAGACTCATGAATGATTTTCTCCGACTGGCAACTTTGGGTGGTAGCGTCATATGCCCGACCAATGGAGAAGGAGCCCTTAGCAATCATTGTTGTGGTACGGGAATTTACGCTATACGCGAAGAAGCTTACGCCTCAGGGTATAAGTGCGAGCAGAGTTCATGTTTTAATGGTCTTCATATGACCAATCCTAATTTATCTAAAATAGGCTGGCGAGTTCAAGGCAAAATGATGCATCTGCGGTGTGATGTGAAACCACTCAAATGCTTTTTGTGCAGTTGTGATTTATGCTTGCAGGCTGATGAGCCTTCTTGCTCAATCCGGGATTAATGCACCTAAATCCGGACTCAAAATTATGAAGAAATACGCCCCTCCCACCTTATTGACCGCATTCGCAGTTCACTCACCTCAGTGTGAAGTCTTTCTCTATATGGTTGCACATCCGTGTTGTCAGTTATAAGCGTTTATCGTTTTCAAAATGTGTAAATTGCATCAATAAACTTTGGCGTGCTGAATTACTGCGATTAACTACATTGGTATTAGTTATAGATTATTTTTTCTAGTTCCAAATAAGTGTACATGTTCGATACAATGAAATTATTTTGTTTGAAATTGACCGACTTCAAGCCACTATGGTGTAGAATTAAGAACTATGATTTTCACAGTGTGTACATGTTTTCGTGCTTGCCAACATACGGTTCAACTTGTAATTACGTGTGGCTGCCTTCGATCGATATGAACTGAACTGCGCAATTCCTGTTTCGTTATTCGTGCTACAAGTTTAACACGAATGTGAAATTCACCATGTGATGTTGACAACCAAAAGACATTAATAACGATTACTTTATGCCCATTAATCAACGCAAAACAATGTTTTTAGCTGAATCGATTTCTACTGTCACCGATTTTCCCACTTCAAATTCGCCTAGCATTTTGATTGACTTGAAATTTTGTCACTACTTTCAAGCATTATTTAATCTAAAAACCGGAAAGTCTCCTGAGGTCATCTGAATAACCCCGCTAATATTGAAGCAATGTGCGAATTTGCTAAACCACTCACAACTATTTCAAACAAACAATGGCAAGTGGAGTTATTCATTCAGATTGGAAACGGGGAATAATTTCTCATATTTATAAAGGTGGAAATCGATCAGATGTTTCTAAGTACCGACCCGTTACTCTGTTAGCTATGATTTCAAAATTGCTTTAGTGCCTCATTGTTGAGGATCTCATGAAACATTTCGAAAATAATCAGTTGCTTTCGAGGAAACAGCATGGATTTAGAGGTAATTTTTCATGTTTATCTAACTTACTGATAACGCTGGACGATTGGACACAATCGGCAGATAAAGGCAAGTAATACTCGCCTGTTACCTAGATATCTCAAGAGCATTTGATCGTGTTAACCATTCCTAACTACTGCCGAAGATTGAAAGGCTTGGTATCACCGGAAATTTGTTAAATTCGCAAAATGACTTCCTCACAAATCGCACTGCCCAGGTAAGTTTTGACTGTGAATTATCAGCCTATAGCGTAGTTCCCCAACGTTCAGTCCTTGTTCCTGTCCGCTTGCTGTTTCATGTCAATGAATTACCGGAAATTATTGGATGTAAAACTTCGTTATTTGAGACGACATAAAGATATGGCGTTGCATCTGTAGCCCAGAAGAGCGCCTGCTATTACAAAAAGATCTTGATACGCATCACAACTGGTCGTTGAAGATCAAACTGCCGTTTAACTTCAACAAATGCGGGACCCATGAAGTGGCGGATCGAGTAGAGTAGAGTTCAACATACCATATAGGTTCACATGTCCTTGAAAATGCTGTAAAGAAAAATGATTTCGGTGTCTGGAAGCTTAAGTTTAAAAACCTCACACCATATTAACACTGATTCACAAAATCAACACGTGTCCTAAATCAACTCAAACGGGTATTTTGGAAATTTTCACCAAAGATATTCCCGAAGATCATGAATACATACTTGAGACCAGTCATGGAATACGGTGTGCAGTCATGGTCTCCGTGGCTAAAGAGGGATGTGGAACTTATGCAGCGAATCTATCACCGCTCAACAAAACTAGTTCTCATCATCCGAAACAAGCCTTATAAATAAAGGATAGCTCAACTGAATCTCTTCTACTTTCCCTATCGACGAATTAGATGAGACCTTATCTTACTTTAAAAAATATTCCATACCCCGAACCATTCCATACAGGATTTATTCACGCGAAGAGAAACAAGAAATTATCGAACCCATGAATATGTACTGGTGGTAACTCATTCCGTCCTGAACTGTAGGATGTATTTTTACTCAGTCCGTATCTGTTTTACGGGAAACAGTTTACTTTCAACCGTTGATCACTCAACTAGATTGCACGAATTTAAAAAAAACAATAATTCGAACATTTTATTGAATTATCCGTTTCCCAAACACTGATATACTGCTTAATCTAACTCCTGATATTGTTTTATGCACTTACATTTAAATGTTAATCATCCTATGGTTATTGTTTACAACTACCGTAAAACAAAATGCGTTAAATTCTAAACAATCGTTTATTCATACAGAGAAAAATTTATAGACTATTCTAACCTGTTGCAGCTTTCAGTTTACATTACGTTTTGTACATGCAACTCATGAGTGATCTCCATAAACTGACGCACGAGGAAAGAATTCAAACGCCTAGCATCCCCATTCTACTTCGAATAAGTATTCGAATTGATGTGATCCATAGAAAATATTACATCCAAACCACCCTTTAAATCAATTATTAAAACACCATGAGCCGCGACATAGATGCAACCAATCCCCGGTAGTACAAACTTCACTTTCCGATAGTTGGTTTCCTTACGTGTGTTTTGTTTGGAATGCGCTCTTTGAATCTATTGTCACCACTCCGTGTCCAAACATTCATTCGAAATTTTGAGACACTCACGGCAAGCATTCAACACGACTATACGAGGCATTACATGATTATGAGTTATTTTCATTTTAATAAACGAATATTATCTATGCCAGGATCATTATGAAGCTAAGTGATTTTTGCTCCCGCAAATTATTGAATGTTGAAAGGAACAACTGAAGATTAACAACGAATGTAAGTAGGCTATTTTTAAATTGTTTTAGATGCTTCTAATGTCGGATTTCTGGTGACCGCTCAGGTAAACCTGTTCACATAGCGGGCTTCTAAATTTTAAAGTTTATTGCGTTCTGGGAATAATTGCGCCCAATATGTGCACATGTTGTGAAAGTAAATTTGACGTCGGCAACTAACGGAACGGATTTATTGCTCCCATTTGGAAGTTGCGATTTTTCCGAATGAGATTTCTCAATTAAACTACGAATATACATTTTCGAGAGTAGGCTTGCGACGCATGTGAAAAATGCTTAAAACAATTTGAAATCTGCACTTCAGTCAACGATGCAATGCAATTTTTCTGATCAGTTAAAATCCAATAAGGCTACGCCCGAGTGTGTTTGAAATCTTTTGACAGCATTAGGAACTGAAAAAAACGATAGTCTGCGCACATGTCATGTGTTTTATAACTGCGCAATATTTAGCAAATCCAACAAATATTTTCGATTGAATTCACGAATGAGCCAGGTAATACCATTTCCAGATTTTGAGAATAATCTATTTCAACATCTTTAATTTGACTCACACATATAAATAAGCCTGAATAAAATAGAATATCAATGCATGAGAGATAACCAACATTAGTTTTGTTCTTATAGGCATCGTACGCGAGGTTGTGGGAATCTTTGTCACACGCAAGTTATGAAATGCGAAGATACATGTCTTCGTGCATGGCAATGTGCCTATATCATCTCGTGATTTCGCAACTTCAGAAGAATGGAACGCTTGAACGGAACTTACTTCCATGCAATTTTCATTAATATAATCAAATAAGTGCGACTGATTCTCAGCTTTTAATAGTAGCATATTACAATCGAATATCAGACAACGACAAGTTTCCTGTGTTGGTAAAAACGGATGGACTGCAAAAATTAACTTCGAAACGTTTTCCACAACGTTTTGCTATACATCAAAAGTACTGTTATTGGCCTGTTTATTCAATTTGTATGAATAGTCTATACAACCTATGAATAATTCGAACTCGTCATGCAAGTTTTAGCTAACTTAATCTGAGTGCGAATAAACAACAATTGACATAAATTACTAAAAAATAATCTGCGGTTTAAAAATGCTCATTTATATGTATTTATATCCCTTACCCCCGACGACTGGTTTCGTGCTGTTTACAATCTCTAGGCAGGGACAAAACGATAAGGCTCCGCTTGTAAACCACTGTTGGATAAAGGTGGAACAACCAACCTGTTCAATCGCATGTGTCCATACACATGTAAATGGTGTTAAGCCCACACCAGGGGAACAAAATTGATCATTTGCATTTCACTCGCACACAACAACGACTGATTTCGTACCGTTTACGTTCATCAGGTGTAAACAGTAAAATTTGGATGAAGGTTGGAACGAACAACCTGTTTAAACACATATGACCATGAACATGTAGGTGGGTAACACCCAAAGCCATGAAAAACTGCTCACTTGCATGCCTATGCATCACTCACACACCCCACGACATGTTTCCTGCGGTTTGCAATCTTCTGATAAGGGAAGTACTAACAGGAAGAACGGTTAACGTGCTAAGCAATCAGATTAAATGAATTTATGAATAAAAAATAATTTCAGGCACATAACCTTCAGTTGAGTAAGTAACGATAGAAGATAGACTGTCTTAGCTAAAACACATGAATGTCTGAACGAAAGATTTGAACAGATATGTTTGTGATTTTCATCAAGGAATTCATCCTCAACCATTCATTTGTGGAATTTAATATTTTCCACTTGGTAAGGAACATTATGACTGTATAATCGAAGTGTTGGAATGAGTTTTATTAGATGATTAAACTCACGAACAGCGGTAGAAAGTGCGCG